>LQMZ01000787.1:6174-22618 GCA_001655765.1 Hemisphaericaspora gorwae
AAAATTAATTCAAAATCAATAGGAGATATCTTACTCCGCTTGTCCAACGCCTTAAATAATGTTTCGAAATTGAATAATTTACCTGAATAACTCGCTTCCTTATCAATTTCTTCTCGAACTACTTTCAACACTTCATCGGCAACTTTAACAAATATATCCCATACTATAAACCTATCATCTATAAGTTTCCCCTTATCTAAACAGGTATATGAATTTGATGATGCCATCACACCTATTGATTCCATCCCCCATCTCATCCATGCCCTAGGCGATAGGTACTCCCACGACTTCTTGCCGGGGTTTACAACCGATATATAACAACCACTAAACCCCAAATAAATTGACCTGGGCACAAGTATTCTCCTATTAACAAGTTCATTAATTATATTGGCCAAGTTCTGAGGCACCCCAAAATGCAGAATACTCAAGAATTGACCAAGATCAGGATCACAAGTCCCAAATGACACGAAGGAATCATGGATCTTATCTTCGATGATCAAATTGATCAAGAGTGTTTTCCATGCTTGTAAATTTGCTTCATAACCTTCTGGATTCAATTGTCGAAGTTTATCAAAGTTTGAATATAACGATGAGAGTCTTGATTGTCTGAATTCTGGTTGTGCTTTTATATATTGTTCTATTGTTCCTTCCATTTGTGTCTTCCTTGTGGGGCTATCAATAAGAATCATTTTTTTATTACCTGATGAAAAGTTTCCTCGTAATTTATTTATAGAGGGTTTTTTGTCTTGTTAAAATATCACTCTAATTACTAATGAACATTTACATTGATTGATTATAATAAGAGACTATACTTATACACACTAGAGCTACAATCGCTGTATTTGGTAATGATTGTTTTCATCGATTCCAATAGTGGTTGTAGTATCAGCAGCGTCTGTTGTTGTATACCGCTACAGTTAGTTTCATGATCAGGCACTTCAAGATCAGAAGATGTTCCCTGGGGATTAGTTGTAGATGTAACCTCAGTCTTAGTGGATGCACGTTGATTCCGTTAGAGTTTACCCCCAGAATGCGGAGCCTTGGGTCAACTACTTGAGAAACGTCACATCCTCCATGGAATTTACTTGACGTGTATTTGGATCTATTAACTACCTTCCCAATTAATTAAAATATTATAAGTGTATAAAATGACAACCCGCCGGATGAAATCTCTCTTTCTATGACTATTTATGTATGTGTATCCGTGTTTGCACCTCTCTCTCTCTCTCTCTCTCTACGTGTATAGAACTATGAAATGGATAACTTTTGAAGATTCAATTCCACTTGATCTCTTAATGCATCAACAACATCTAATATTGCAGTAGCTGCCGGAGAATCCGGAAAGCTATCAAAGAAACATTCCCCTTGATCACACGCCTTTCCTATTCTTGGATCTAAGGGAACTGAACCAAGGAACGGTATATTTAAATCTTGACATAACTTCTTCCCCCCACCAGTTGTAGGTTTAAAAATTTGTGATTCACCTTTACAATTTGGACATACAAACCCTGACATATTTTCAACTAAACCTAATATTTTAATATTTGCCTTTTTACAAAAATCAATTTCTTTACGAACATCTAATAATGCCACTTCTTGAGGTGTAGTAACTATTAATGCCCCATCTATTCCAACTTCTTTCATATATGTCGTAACTGATAAATGTTCATCAGATGTTCCAGGTGGAGTATCCACAACCAAATAATCCAAATGTTCACCCCAATTAACATCCTTTAAGAATTGCTTTATTAATCCATTTTTTTTGGCACCTCGCCATATAATTGCAGTATCTGGATCAGGTAACATAAATGAAATACTCATAAGCCCTAAATTATCAGCAACATAAACAGGAGACCACCCAGAATTAGATTGATGTACAGATTCACCTTCAGCCCCTAACATTCTCGGTAATGAAGGACCACAAATATCTAAATCCATAGCACCGATTTCTAAATCTTCATCAGCTGCAAGTGCCCAGGATAACATTGATGTAAATGTAGATTTACCAACCCCTCCCTTACCTGAAAGTACAAGTATCTTATGATCTATTTGTGCTAATCGCTTGTTGATCTGTGGTATATCTGGATCAGGTCCTTTAGGTATTTGTGTACTACATATTTCTTGATTTGGACATCCTTGACATGCATCTTCCTTACCTGCTAATTCCGATTCTGGACCAGGACAATGTTCAGGTTCTGGTGCCGCAAGTTGAGTTTCTTGTTGTCTTTCAGTAGATTTTCTTTCTTGACTCGGTGACATTTGTTTCCTTTCTTTAATCTTTATTTGTCTATGTCTATATATATCTTGTTTTACCTATAAGTAACCCCAAACGTAGCACATTACTAATTGCTTTTGAATATTTCTTTTTCCACGAGAGAGACTGCATACAGGAATGATAGTAGTCACATGACTTAAGCCCGACGCTACCAGTTGAATAGAATGGACGCTACCAGGTGTCCACCATTTGTCCCTCTTCCAATTTACAAAATTGCTGCAAAACCAGATTTAAAACCAGTATACCATATCATACCAAACTGACAAAGACAAAGAGGAACATAAAAGAACCATCAATTTTCACCAAAAAAAAGTCTTGGTCCAGCTGTTACAATAATTCTCAAATGAAACAAGTATTAGTCTTCATGTAGACGAGGTTCTTATTGCTGGAGATTCCGAAGAGAGTATTGATGAAACGAAGAATCTACGCAAGAAATCGGTTACAATAAAAGATCTAGATATCACTCAGAAATTCCTTGGAATGAATATTATACCAACAAATCAAAGTTTCACTTCATGACTACATCGAGAAAGTATTAAATGAATTTGACATAGATAAGAAAAATACGTACTCTGCAGGAACTCCTGCTACTGCCAACCATGACTAAACTAAACCTACTGATAAACAACTACATACTGACTCCACAAGATATCGAACCCCAGTTGGTAAATTCATTGTTTTTTCAGCAAACACTGTGAGATTTGACATTACAGATATTCTTGGTGTCCTCAATCGATTCTTTCATAAACCATAGGAGAGATATTGGGGAGACACAAGCATTAAGACTTTCAAGGATGTAGTGATGTTTTACTACGATTGTTAGATACAGACTTGTAACGCTTTGATGCTGTCTACTTTAATTCGTGTTATAAGAAGGGTATTCAAATCTTATGAAACAGCCAATATCTTAAATTATTGATGAGCTATACTGTGAACCAAGCCAACAATAACAAAGAAAACTCCAAGATACTGACTTTCAAGGTGCTGTTCAATCACCATCATATTGACTGCTGTTTTAATTGGATCTTTTCCGCTTTCGTTCGTTTGGGACAACTGTTATCCAAAGTAGTTTTCGACAGTGTTCTCTGATTTCTTTTCTAATCTCCTCAACTTCTTCGTGATCAAGCAAGGTTATCATTCTTAGGTTTTTGCAATTACTTACCAGGAATTTGTTAGAGGACCGGAAAGCTTTTATGTCTAAATTTAGGATCTCTAGCGTATCAGGAAATGAAACTGTCCCAGCAAAGTTAACCTTTCCGAACTTACAATCCGATAATGAAACCAGCTTTAAATTTGGCAATGCACCAAAACCAAAATTAAATGAAGTAAACCTTTCTGTATTACGGGTTATTTGGAAATACTCTAATGATTTTGGCAAATCCCTCGGAGAGAACTTCTTTAAGTTGCTACAGATTAATTCCACCATTTTTAAATCAGTGCATTCAGATAGCTTTAAACTACGCAAGGAAGCATCGTTAATAGTGGAATATTTCATTTCTAAAGCTCTTAGCTGTGTAGGCAAGGTTATACGGCTGCATGGGTTTTCATCTATCTTGAGGTGAGAACATTCGAAATATAATTCCTCTAAAGAATCTGGTATATCAAATTTGGTTTTGTTGAGATCTACACAATTATTGTATTGTATCCTGAGTGTTTTAATCCGAGTAGAACCTAGATGAATTCCATGAATTGAGTCTCCTTTCATAATAAAAGTCTGTAACCTGGGAAACTGACAAGGCGTAATCTGAATATTAGGTTCTAAATTCAAGTTCTCCACATTTGTCAAAATTGGAATGTCTATTTTGTCACAACGTAAATCCAACGTAACTAGCGAAGTAGGCATATTTAGATTATCTAAGGTTCCGGTATGTACCCTAAGCGACAACAACCCATTCGGAAATTTGACGTATTTCCAGTCATGTATACTCCTTGTCAGATCTGCAATACTCAAATCCTGTAATGTTTCAGGTAATTTGATTAGAGGTAGTTCGAATTTTGAACTCAAGTCGGAAAATTCAAAGATTTCAAGCTGAGGAGGAAGGGTAATGTTTGAACCTACTTTGAGCATGGGTTGTTCTTCCCGTCTGGCTCGAAAATAAATCTTTAAAATTTTTAAAGATTTCGCTAATACTGCGTTATCGAAATGAGAACCTTTACCTTTAAAGCATGCCCATATTGTCATTTCTTGTAGTTGAGTCAAATTGGAAAACATAGCCCAATCTAGTTCCAGGCGAAAACAATAAAGATTCAACCTTCTTAATGAAGAAGGCAAATCAAAAGCCACCAGACCCTCGACACGAGCATAAAAAGATTCAAGGGTTTTCAAGTAACTGAAATTAAGCAATAATAAATTATCTTGATATTCCAAAATAATACGCAAATTCACTAAAGAAATTGGAAGTTTGATTGAGTCTTCCAATAATGTACTAACATTCCACAAAGTTAAAGTCTCTAAATTAATAGGTAGACGATCCATTTTGGTTTTGGATACTTTCCGGGAGACATCAGTTAAATTCTTTAGACGCTCAAGACATTCCAATACTTGTTTGGAAAAATCACCTTTACTTGTAAGGAGAATGGTTTTATATTTTAATCGGGAAATATTTTTCAACAAGTTAGGATCCCTAAAATCAACCCATATGTCTATTTTCTTCGCCTGTTCCATTATTTGAGGATAACGACGATGAAGAAGCAAAGCGTTTCTCATCAGTAAATATAGTACGCGAGGTCGCACATTTGGGAACCTGTTTAAAAACTCAAGAAACTCGACCATCCATAGGAAAGAAATACCATGTGTTATAATCTTATTAGGATAAAGGTCGATGCTTCTAGTCCAGTTTTGGTACTCTAATGTTGTTGGACCTCTGGCGTTTTCTTTATACCTATAAATGACTGTTTGAATCTCAGATATGTTCTGAACTATCACTTTGGATGTGATTACTTCAGTTGAATATTGGTCAATCAATGGTACATCAAAATACTCTTTTAAGTATACATCAGGAATATATTCAAAGCAGTGAATAATCAACTCCCTGGGAAGCAGTAAAAACGTTTGACCGTCAATATCTGGGAACATGTTTGTTTGTTTGTTTGGATGATGTTCTACGAGAAGAGAGAGAAGCCGAGTTAAGCAAACCCAACTCAAAAGAATTGGTGTATTTGATCCAGGTTTTATGTTATTCACGAGTTTCTAAAATTTCCTAATTTGATAAACTACCTCTGCATCATTGGCTTTCTCTCAAGAGTAAGAGTTTCCTTGCTCATGCATATCAGATTGTGTTGCTTTTAAACCTTATACTACCCCTTATTTGTCTTTACCAGTGGTACTCACCTATAAAAAAGGATGTCATTGGTAGGTGAAATTTACATTGTAAATTATCTGCGCTGTTTTATGCAGGCCTCTAATCGGACAGAAAACGAGATCTGATCCGTCGTTGTAATGGCTAGTTGACATCAACTTGTATTGGCATATTATATAAAACTAATACACGAAGAAAATCTGCGGTAGTCTTGATTAATACTGAAAATGATATGAGTAACTACGAAGAAAAGCCAACCGATGGCAAAGATCCACAAACTGTTTTAATTCTTGTCAAGCACTACCTTGTGTCTCACAAACTGACTTTGCAAAAAGTTCAAACTCAGCTTCTAACCATCTTGCGCGTAGTTGTTAAAGTATAGCACATAGCCTTTTTGTTGTACAACTTGAAGCAATCACGACAATCAACAACTTCGAGCTTGAGAAATTTTATATCACAATTAACACCTTAACTGTTTTCAAGACTTTAACAATTAACTATTAAACCAAATCGATGAAAATGGAATAAAACTGTAATAACAGACAGAAAAGTTCTACTTCGGTTTAGCATTTGGGCTTCTATCAAAATGCTTTAGAACATTGCTGGAATTTCCAATAGGTGCATTACCTTAACTTGTTCGTCATTAAACTCAACGTATGTCAGCACTTCCTTTTTCATCGGCACAGTGACCTGTCTTCTACCATCTCGTTCAGTCAGGTTGGAAGTCCACGTTTCAATTGCCGACACTAATTTCATCTTCTTTACATACGTAACTGGTAAGCAAGCTTTCGACAAGAATGTAAATTGACTTCCTAGATTCCAGTTCATTAACGTTTGGTAAGATCCCAACTACAGTTAAGTGTTCGACATATTAATGAGTTGGAAAATTTGCCTGATTTTGAAATTCTAGTTAAATTGACAATTCGGAATTGTGGGGATAGTGACCAATTGGAACATTGACCCAAGAATTGAAAATGGTAAGGGTGAGCCTGGTTATCAAAGGCAACGGAGCGATGAACGACTTCTTCTTCATCTCTTGTTGCATAGATGTTTGTTCCTAGCTGTTTGTTTCCGTGGTAGTAGTCTAGATGGCCTTCGACTACCTGAGGTTTCCTTGTGTTTCAATGAATATCCACTATCTTCGTTAACAAAGAACTTTAACCCATCTTACTTTAGTAAATTTCGCATAAGTAATTTTCAATATTTCTGTTCTACAGAAACCGCATACAGGAATTTAAATCACATGACTCCATGGACGCTACCAGTTGAGATAATGACGAAGGTCTTGGATTTTTTTTGTTTTGTTTGTGGTTGTTGATTTACTACCAAAGTTTTTGCAACCACATTTATAAATTTTGTAACTGCTTCTTCTCTGATCAACTACTTAATAATAAGCTACCAAGATGGATGACTTTCCACGCATCCGTATACTACTAGATGAAATACGTACCCTCAAGTTAGATATGAAGCAGTTGGAACGGCAAATTCAAATTTTAAAGCAGCAAAATTCAGATTTTGAGAATCGTTTCAAGAAAATCGAATCAGGTCAGACAGACTTAGCACTGCAACATAATGACCTTAATGAAGGGCTTCCTGAAAAAGATAAAACCAGGATTGCTTACTTGTTGAGAAAGTCACCCGAGTCAAACGTTGATTGAAGACTATTAGAGCAAAATCATATCACCATACCTACTATCACGCTGTACCATAAAGAGAAATATTCAAGTACAATTACTTTGGTTTCAAACGAATTTTGATTTATAAAATGGTCTAGGGTTTTATGAGAAAAGGTAGTAGAGCTAATTTTGATACTATAGTTAGAAAAATGAGAAATGGTGACTCTACAAATAGGGTGAAATTAAGCCAATTTGAGATTTTCTGGCTTGATATTTAGATTAAGGTTGTTTGGGTTGCTGGTTAGGGTTTGTTTATTATTTCTGGTGTTGGCTAGTTGTCACTTCTTGATTATTGGTTATTTGCTGTTGTCTACTTTATTTTTACTAGCTTTTCTTTATATAGATCAATGCACATTCTCTCATCTCTTTATGGAATTCTTGTCGATTCGTAGGTGTTTTTGCCAAATATTTGTATGCTTAGAGGATGGGTATTTCCCTAGTCTTTCTGAAATATCAAATTATAGAAGGAATTGTTATTTCCTTGACTTTATACTTTATTTAGATTTCATTTAGATTAATGTACGCTTTAATTTTGTCTATTTTAATTCATATTATAGGACGGGTATTAAAATCTTATGAAACCCACATTATCTTAAATTATTGATGAGATGCAATGTCAACCTACATGTCAATGACAAAAACCACTCCGAGATACTGACTTTCAGGGTGCCATTCAACCAGCATGATATTTTCGTCTGTTCTAGTTGGATATTTTCCGCTTTAGTTCGTTTGGGACAACTGTTATCAAAAGTAGTTTTCGACAGTGTTCTCTGATTTCTTTTCTAACCTCCTCAACTTCTTTGTGATCAAACAAGGTTATCATTCTTAGGTTTTGGCAATTACTTACCAGGAATTTGTTAGAGGACCGGAAAGCTTTTATGTCTAAATTTAGGATCTCTAGCGTATCAGGAAATGAAACTGTCCCAGCAAAGTCAACCTTTCCGAACTTACAATCCGATAATGAAACCAGCTTTAAATTTGGCAAAGTACCAAAACCAAAATTAAATGAAGTAAACCTTTCTGTATTACGGGTTATTTGGAGATACTCTAATGATTTTGGCAAATCACTCGGAGAGAACTTCTTTAAGTTACTAGAGACTAATTCCACCACTTTTAAATCAGTGCATTCAGATAGCTTTAAACTGTGCAAGGAAGCATCGTTAATAGTGGAATATTTTATTTCTAAAGCCCTTAGATGAGTAGGAAATGAAGTACGACTGCATGGGTTTTCATCTATCTTGAGGTGAGAATAATCGAAATATAATTCCTCTAAAAAATCAGGGATATCAAATTTGGTTTTGTTGAGATCTACACATTTATTGTATTCTGTCCTGAGTGTTTTAATCCGAGTGGAACCTAGATGAATTCCATGAATTGAGTCTCCTTTCATAATAAAAGTCTGTAGCCTGGGAAAATTCCAAGGTGTAATCTGAATATTAGCTTCTAAATTCAAGTTCACCACATTTGTCAAAATTGGAATGCCTGATTGCATTTTGTCGCAACGTAAATCCAACGTAACTAGCGAAGTAGGTATATCTAGATTATCTAAGGTTCCGGTATGTACCCTAAGCGACAGCAACCCTTTAGGAAATTTGACGTATTTCCAGTCATGTCTATTGTTTTTCAGATCTTCAATATTCAAGACTTGTAATGTCTCTGGTATATTTATTAGAGGTAATTCTAATTTTGAATTCAAGTGAGTAAATTCAAAGATTTCAAGCTGAGGAGGAAGGGCAAGGATTGAACCTACTTTGAGGACGGGTTGTCCTTTATGTTTCTCGCGAAAATGAATCTTCAAATATTTTAATGATTTGGCAAACACTGCGTTATCGAGTTGAGACCGTTCACTTTCTAAATATCCAAGTATCTTCAATTCTTGTAGTTGGTTCAAATTGGAAAGCATAGACCAATCAAATGCATGTCCATAACCAGAAATAGTTAACCTTCTTAATGAAGAAGGCAAATCAAAAGCAACCAGACCCCTGACATGAGCATCAAAAGATTCAAGGGTTTTCAAGTAACTGAAATTAAGCAATAATAAATTATCTTGATATTTCAAATCAAGACGCAAATTCACTAAAGAAATTGGAAGTTTGATTGAGTCTTCCAATAATGTACTAACATTGTACAAACTTAAAGTCTCTAAATTAATAGTAAGATGATCTATTTGGGGTTTGGATACTTCCGCGGAGACATCAGTTAAATTCTTTAGAAGCTCAAGATATTTCAATACTTGTTTGGGAGAATAAATTTTACTTGTAAAGATAATGGTTTTATATTTTAATCGGGAAATATTCCTCAACAAGTAAGGATGGCTAAAATCAACTGATATGTCTATTTTTTTAGCCAGTTCCATTATTTGAGGAGAATAATAATGAAGTTGCAAAGCATCAAACATCAGCAAATATAGTTCACGAGGTCGTACATTTGGGAACCTATCCAAAAACTCAAAAAACTCGGTCATCCATATGAAAGAAATACCATGTGTTATAATCTTATTAGGGTAAAGGTCGATGTTAGTAATCTTATTAGGGTAGAGGTCGATGTTAGTAGTCCATGTTGTGTACTCTAATGTTGCTGGACCTCTGGCATTTTCTTTACACCTATAAAGGGGTTCCTCAATCTCAGATACGCTCTGAAGTATCACTTTTGATGTGATTACTTCAGTTGAATACTGGTCAATCAATGGTATATCAAAATACTCTTTTAGGTATACATCAGGAATATATTCAAAGCAGTGAATAATCAACTCCCTAGGAAGCTGTAATAACTTTTGACCGTTAATATCTGGGAACATGTTTGTTTGTTTGTTTGTTTGGATAATGTTCTACGAGAAGAGAGAGAAGTTGATTTAAGGGTACCTACCTCAAAAGAATTGGTGTATTTGATCCAGGTTTTATGTTATCCATTAGCTTCTAAAATTTCCTAATTTGATAAACTACCTCTGGATCATTGGTTTTTTCTCAAGAGCAGGAATTTCCTTGCTTATGTATATAAACTTATATTGCGTTTTCAACCTTATACAACACCTAACATGTCTCTGTCAGTGGAACCCAACTAAGTATGATACTGCAAAAGGAATTCCCAAATGTGTATCTTGCGCTTTTGATTGACAAAATCTTGGGCTCCTACACAATTGGAGAATTTGAAGCTCTCATTTAAACATATCTATCTTCAATGTGCTTCTATTTTATTCCATTGAGAATCTCTCTATGACCGAGATACTTGGTTGTATAATTTCGCTGTTTGCAAGAGTGAAAAGACTAAAATAGGATGTCATAAATGTTACTTTAAACCGATATTTCTATAATACAATTTGAATATCAAAAACACATTTTTTGACTTCTAATCTGTTAGAAAACGAGACCCGAGCAACCAGTGAACTTGTTAGATAATTGTATTAAAAGATTGTATAAAATTAATAAACAAAGAAAATCTGCGGTAGTCTCAATTACTACCGAAAATGATTTAATTATGAGTTACTCAGTCAATCTTCAGTCAATTATGAATAATAGTTCAAGTTCGAGTTAAGATCGATATTTTATTAAATATTAAGGGAGAACTAGACCAGACCCATCCATATGTGGCAAAGAACCTTGGAGATTGAGCAATATTATTGTAGCTATCGCCATTACCCCTATCTGAACAAAACAAAAACACAATAAAACTTTTTTTGGTTGCAAAAAAAAAAATGAATGAAATTATTTGAGTGAGGTTTATTTTTTTGTTTACTAACGGGTGGGCGCCTTAAAAGTTTGTAATTGTTTTTGGTGGTGGCAATCAACCAAGGAAGACCTCCTCTGTTTCATATTGTTGAAGTTTAGAAGTCTTGAATATGAAATACCTATCAGTTCTATATAGTGATATATTACTATCCCTAATCATGGATTCAGAGAAACCCTGAACGATTCTGAAGATCCCCATTAAGTTAATTATTATGGAAATTTTCTTTGCCATACGAGAGAACTAACACATTTTCTATTTAGACAATATGAAACTACGAATAATATTGAGGGAGACTCAGTACACATTTTGAACCAGGGTTGTATGGATGCACGGGTAAATAAAAAACAATGACAATAAAATATAATATAACAAAGAACAAAAGTGTTAACCTAGGAGGGTGGGACTGTATTAAGAATTTGTCATCTCAA
This sequence comes from Hemisphaericaspora gorwae, assembly GCA_001655765.1. Lineage (NCBI taxonomy): Eukaryota > Fungi > Ascomycota > Pichiomycetes > Serinales > Debaryomycetaceae > Hemisphaericaspora > Hemisphaericaspora gorwae. The sequence goes on from LQMZ01000787.1 coordinate 17,579, forward strand.
TAGTAACTCCTCTATCTTGTGGTTCTAATGTATATCCTCCTATGTAAGTACATCCACGAGACGTCAGAGAAATAGCATCCGAAGGGGTATGTAACTTTAATATGAGTAGGGCGTCAGGTCTTTTAGTTGATACACAAAGAAATGTGCGTTGCCCTATTGTTTGTGTGTTATTTTAATTAACCAGAGGACACACCAACAATCGCCCGAAGTTCCATTGTCTCCTGGATAAAATCCCACTTGGATAGGTACTTGAGGAAATCAAGTATAAAAGAGGTTGGAAATAACCAAGTCTTACTAAAAATATTTAGGAATAACTAATGAAATCAACGACTCTATATCTAACCAACTGTCTATCCTATTAACTGGATAAACTTCACCTATCAAAGTATGTATCAAAGCAAGACAACTTTTTGCATTTCAGAATCTCAACAGTTTTTGGTTGCTTAATTCTAATTTGTTTTACAACCAAAGTTTTATTAATTTAATTTATATGTTTCTTCTTGGATTTTGAGTCAAAATAACAGACAACAATAGAGAAGAAGATGGGTACTACAAATGTATTTCTAAAACTTGGAAGAAATGAGGATGAAAAGGCAGGAGGTCTAGGTTCATTTCAGTAACAACTTTGCATACAGAAGAGACCTCCCCCAGATTACTTGTTCGATCATTGAATCGTTCAAGTTTCCATTGATTCCGGAATCAATATCGCGTTAGCCACATCGAACAGAACAGTAATTCGAAAAGTGGCTAGAGGATTCACCTATTTATTCCTGCGATTGACCCATATGACTAATGAAATAATTGCCCAAGATGTCGGGCACAACTTGAGTATTTTCTTGGGAAATATCGACTGCTTGAGGGCAGTAGAAGAAGCCGTTCTTGGGTATTTTGAACAATTGTCCCAAGCGTAATTTAACCAAGAGCGAGATTCGTTAGTTCGATATCTCAGTATAGTGTATCAACAAACTTTAATCCCCGCAGCAATCATTAACAAGATTCAGCAGCTTTATCACTCGTGAAAATAATTTTTGGAGACCTGTTGTCCATTTCAATCAGTTGATTGAAGAAGGTCTTGAAAACATTCATATCCAGGAGAATGAAAATGCTCCAGAAGAAGCAACGGATAATGCTAATGCACCTAGCGATGTGGATATTCAAACTGAAGAAGGCAATGGTGGTGATGGTAGTGGTGGTGGTGGTAGTAGTAGTAGTAGTGGTAGTGGAGGAGATTCATGATCTCCACCAGTAATAGTACCGCCACTACTAATACTATCACTACCACTACCGCCACCGCTATCACCGCCATTCCTTCATAGTTACAGGGCGGCGGAGATCTAGATAGATTTTGGAAATTACCTAGTTGATAGGTCCTAAATTTTCTATACTATATTTTCTACGCTTTTATCAAAATTTATACTATAAAATTATCGTTAAAGAATATACGTATTTATTACATAAATCCAACTGAAAACACCGTTAGCTTATTCTTGCTCGAAAGATGTACAATGTGTTGAAAGATGAGGGGTTGTAGAGATCGATAGTAAACAAAATCCTTTGTCTTTATGAAGAAATAAATGTTGGCCCAAGAGAGTTCTTCTAGTGATTATATATTTTTGTTCTTTAGGCAATTGATATGTGGTCCTCTCACCTATGACTTATTGCAATATCCGAAAGTATTAGATCACGATGAAGTAGACAATTAATAAGTAAAATTACTAGATTCTTCTTTGTTATTTTTTTGCGATGAACGTCATTAGACGATATACTTTCACTTACTTTATTCATTTCCTATTCAGCAGTGGTGCTACCAGTTGAGAAAATGATGAAAGAACTTGGATTTTTTTGTTTTGCTTGTGGCGGTTGATTTTCTACAAAAAAAACTTTTGCAACCACATTTATAAATTTTATAACTGCTTCATCTCAGCTACTTAATTCAAGAATGCATCACAATATGCCACCGTTGACTCCACGAGTCGATACCCTTCTAGAGGAAATAGATGCTCTTAATTTAAGAGTTAACCAATTGGAATTGCAAATGGAGCTGTTAAAAAGAGAAAATGAAGTATTCCGAACTCAATTATCCAATATTGAATCAGCTCAGAGCGAGGACAAAGACCTTAATGAAGGGTCTGGAATTCTCCAATCCCAAGAAGATAAAACTAGGATTGGTTTCTTGTTGAGAAACTCACCTGAGTCAAATGTTGATCCTATTGATGAAGACTATTACAGCAAAAGCATATTACTATGCCTACTATTACACTGTACCATGAAGAGAAATATTCAAGTACCATTACTTCGGTTTCAAAGGAATTTTGATTTATAAAATGGTCTAGGGTTTTATGAGGAAAGGTACACGAGTTCGAGAAATGAGAAATGGCGATTCTACAAATAGGGTGAAAGTAAGCCAGTTTGAGATTTTCTGGTATGATGTTTAGATTAAGGGGGTTTGGTTTTATGTTTAGGATTTGAATATTTCTCTTTATTTCTGGTGTTGGCTAGTTATCACTTCTTGTTTATTAGCTATTTGATGTTGTCTAGTTTACTTTACTTTTTTTTTCAATACACAGCATATATTCATTTAGATATACAACATATTTCTATACGTAACTAAATAATGAAAGCTAGCTAGCTTTTCTTTATATAGATCAATGCAGAATCTCTTTATCTCTTTATTGAATTCTAGCCGAATCGTAGGTGTTTTTACAGAATATTGGTATGCTTAGAGGATGGGTATTTGTATCACATTGTGATACAAATTAATTCAATGTGAGAAGGACCAAAGTGAAAATTATCAGATGAGACTTAATTATGATGGGTTTGATGATCCTGAGCAATCGATGTATTGTAAATATTACCTTATCGAGAATTTCCTCATTGAGTCTGGAACCCATAATCGAAAGTTGGTATGCCATAATAATTTCCTTCTTTGATAATTATTTACAGTTCATACGGGAAATTTCCTTCTCTTATTAAAGGATTGGAATCAACGAAATTTACATTAATTTGTCCATTGGCCCCCCCGCAGATACTCCACATGAACAACAATATTGCTGAACCATATTTTGAAGATCTTTTCTTCCTAATTGCAAAGCACTTGAGACCCCCCGAGTTAATCAACTTGAAACTCACCCACCGTAGATTTGAAAAGGTTGTCGATACGTTCCTATTTCATTCAATATACGTGTATGACGATGCAGATTTTAGATCCACCACTCTTTGGATAAGAGATTATTCGTTCTGCTATTTTCCTAATTTCGTGGAATCATGGGGAAAGGGTCACTTTAAACCCTGTTATATGAAGCGTCTCTATTTCAGGTCATACATAGAGGATATGAAACCAATAGAAGACGAAATTTTTCAAGTACTTGGCGAGTGCCTCATCAACTTTATGAATTGCAACAGTGAAAAGGTTGGGATGCAAGTTGCTACTCAAAAGAATATTGCCATGATGGATCATATTTGCTTTGATAGTATGTTACCATACGATTATCTCAGTACAAAACTCAAGCCCGGGCAGCTTCAATATATGTTTTTGAATAATGGCCTGTCAAGTGCCAGTAGCTCTTCCCTGAAACAGATCATTACCGATTGTAGAGAATTAAGAGAAGTTTACTGCGATGATATTGTAGGTTCATTGGAAGTATCTAAACCTATACAAGTTGAAAAATTGATCATTGTTGCGGATATTGGCCCATTTCCAATAAAGGATTTTGCCATTTCCAAGGTGAAGAAACTTTCATTTGTAGGTAGGTTAGATCATTTACAAGAAATCATCACAGGATTTCATTCACTTGAAGTATTGGCTTTTCAAGAAGGTGTATTAGAAGTACATCATCTAAGGCATTACATAGAGCCTATGCGTTATATTTTGACTTGGGCCTCCAAAAACAATGTCAGGAAGATCTGTATAGATATACCAAGTTGTCTCTCGGCCAGAACTCTTCTTGATGGTCTTGATCACCTCAACGTGGAAATCCTTTGCATACAAGAGTTAGCTTATTATGATCAAGCAGAACTCTCCACCGATTGGGATCCTTTTTTATATAAGTTTCCAAAATTAAGAATATTTGAATCCTACAAAGTTCGGTATGAAGTTGATAGAAGTGGATCAAAACCAAAGTTGGCCAATTTACGACCTTTAAACCTGACTGAATTAAATATGATTTGTGTCTTCCCAAATTACGTATAATGTTGTTGCCTATACCTATACTAGAACCAAACCAACTCAGGACAACATCTATCACAAAAGAGTTACTTCCTTATTGACGGGACCAGGTGGTTGCAATCTTAGGTAGGTTGTACTGGAATAAAGTAGATATGAGAGCTGGGACCTAGGAGATCGTCGGCTTTGACTTCTACCAAATGTATCAATCCGTTTTATATATTAGATTGGGTTTCAAAACCAATATTAAGAAAACTTTCCATAATCCTTGGTATAGTTATACTTGATAAATAGGGTATTTAGTTGATAAGTACAAAGACTACGTTAATTGTATACTTTTATTAGTTAGATCGTTAATTAAGTACTGAGAGAATATTACATTAGTGTCCATCGTTTGATTGTTTCCATTTGTGTTGAACATCATTTATGTTGAGAAACAGGGCAGTGTTTGTATGTCATTAAAAGGACTATGTGGTACAGAGTCAAATGACTCTTTAATCTTTATTCTTTCCACATTCAATACTTTCTAGTGTTAATCCATTCAGAGACTTATTAATCACCATATAATATGCAAATCTATATATTACTGTTATACAAAACAAACAAAACTTATTTAAGTAATCTAACTTTAAAGTAATTCATTTCAATAGGACCATGATATAATTTCAATACCAATTGTTTCTTTTCATTATCAATCAATTGATTTTCAATTATTAAATCACCAACTTTCTTTGAAATCAATTTCAATGCAATTTGTTGCGTTAATGAAGAATTCAGTTTAACTAATGGAATATTAGTTAATAAGAATTCAATAATTTCAATATTTCTTTCATTTTGTAAAAGTTGGAAATAATTTGCAAAAATTCCACCACCTATAT
>LQMZ01000799.1:0-13491 GCA_001655765.1 Hemisphaericaspora gorwae
GGAAAGTCGGAATCAATTCATTCTGAAATAGACATTGAAAGTTCTCCGGAACCAGATACAATTCCCCAAGAGCTTTCCGAACAAGAAGTTAACTGCGAGTTCAACACGATGGAAATGGATCCCGATGGTATTCAAAAAGACGTTCAAGTCAGAGAAAAGCCATCTGAAGTCGATACGAACGTTAACAATGTAGTGACAACTTCATACCAGAAAGATGACATTGATGACGAACGTTTAAACAATTTTGACCAGGTGGTTAAAAGTGTGATACCGGAACACATTAATAATGATGATCCAGGCTTGGAGGCAAGTATTTCAACAGATTCTACCGAGCTGGAGAAAAGAGAAGGGTTACATGGATCACAATCGGAAGCACTAGATGACTCTACGAGCACCAGTCCTGAGATAGCGCAGGCTAAACCAAAACATCAAGGAAAGAAGAAAAAGAAAAGCCATAGAAAGAAGAAGTAATAATGACCAGTTGACTAGTAGGATGACATTTTAGTGTATTATTTTAATATAAAATCTATAATTAACTATTTACTTAAATTAAATTCTCCTGTCGGGTTCTTTGTAAAAACATTAGGATCTTCAGTTACGATGCTATCGATTAAAGAATATGGAGTGACGTCAAAGGCTGGGTTCCATACATCGATACCAGGGGTAGCAATACCAACAGTTATTTTCTGGCCAATACTGTTCACTGTTAACTGAGGACCAGTAAGAGTAGTTAGCTCGTCTGAAGGTCTTTCCTCAATAATAATATCATCACCAGTTTTAGTATTTAAGTCAATGGTAGTCTTTGGTGCTGCAATAATGAACTTAATCTTTTGATCTTCAGATATAAACTTGGAATTGTTGAAATAGCTAGCAATAGTAGATAATTGGAAAGTCCCAATTTTATTGGCAGTGTCACCATTCTTGACTATTCTATCGGCACCTGCGATTATGAACTTTACTGGTGCGGCCAGATCCCTGATCTTTTTATCTTGGTCCAAGGTGTTAATTAATGATGAGACCATATTGTCACAAATCAAAGTAAAGGGAATTTCTTCATAGTCTAATTCATATGTAGTCAATCTAGCCCCTTGGTTATAAGGTCTTGTTTCACACGGATAGACATGTTCTAACCAAAAGTCTTCATTGGTATTTTCCCTATTCAATTTCTCGTAAGTGGAACGAATTATACCCAATGCAGTTCCATGCCCAGAAGTTGCCAAAGAACCGGTATTACACACGGTGATGATGGAAAATGGACCTTTAAAGTTTTGTTCTTTCAAGATAGAAATGATATACTGCAAACCATTTGCTCCTAATTTGAAATTGTTTGCTAAATCGTCATCGTACAAGGCCACTGCATAGTCATATAATAACTTATAGGCACGTTCATCCACAAGAGACGCGCCTGAGACACTGGAAACCAACTCTTTCATATCATTCAAGGCATTTGCAAGGTTAACAGCAGTTGGACGGGATGTGATCAAATAATCCAACGAATCTACTAAATCTTTGATGGTCTTGGTGGATGCTTCGGATTTCAAATAGTTATGTGTGTCCACGACAACGGCAAAGGCACCTACTATCGCAATTGCCGGTGCACCTCTGACTTTCATTAATTTGATAGCTTGGAATGCATCTTCAATGGTATTGATTGGTATGTAGGTGGTAGAGTATGGAATAAGCAACTGATCAAGGATATCCAATTTTATTTGTTCTCTATCAAACCTGATCGCCTGGAGATTCTTGCTTTCTGAAGAAGATACAACCATTTCCTTTTGAACTCGCTAACTTTAGACCCTAACTGGAACCATTGGTCAGATCTAAACTTTTGAAGAAAAAAAAAAGGCAACGTGCAAAAAGTGATGGAGAAAAATTTTGGGTGGACAAACCATAAAAGGCGAGTTTATCAGATCGTGGATTAAATTTAAGTATATAAATTTAAGTATATAAATGTATAAATCTAAAAAATGAGTCTCCTTATACCTTCGATTTCCCATTCTTCTTTTATAGGATTCCATTTACAACCCAACAATTTCCTACCTGTTACTGGACACCTTCCTCCTTTATTAATGTCAATTAATGGTTCCTGATCTCCGGATTGTTCCTTTTCCTTATTTCCAGGCTTCTCGTCTTCCAAGACATCCTCGTCTTCATCGTCCGAATATACCTTTTCGTCTTCCTCTGTGACCTTCTCGCCCTTTAATTTCTTTGAGACGATGATATGTGATTTCTCGAGATAATTGTAAATGCACGAATAATCGAAAACATATCCTGTCTCAATGATTGCAGGGTTGGTGATTTCCTTCTTACATAAAGGACAAACCTTACCTGATCTGTATAATTTACCATTTCTTTGCTTTGGATTGGCTTTACGGGACGAGCGAAGAGCATTAGATAAGGTCGATGGCGGCGGTAAGGTAAAGTCCAAAACATTCCCTTGATTTTTTGAGAGCTTCTTGGAGAAGTCTGAATTATTCCACCATTCAAGGAACTTTAAGGAAAATATTGCTGCTGGGAAGAAGGTTCCTAATACAAATTTAATCAGTTTCAAAGTTGGATTGGTAACATTATTTCCAAGTAATTTCAAAATGTATTCCATGGTAGTGGGTGGCGCTATTCTGTTAGGTCCTTTATTATCCTTAGCTTGAAGTTGAGGTTCATATCTTGAGTGGTCATATTGGTTTAATCTAGAGTAATTCATTTTAAACAAATACATCAATATGGAAGATGATTTAGATGAACCACTCAAGTATAAAATAGTGGTCAAGAAATTCGCCGCTCTATATGCACTTTGAATGTACGGATATATCTCAACAAACTTCCTTTTGAGTCGTATCTTGAGGTTTTCTTCTTTGGAAAATGATTCATGGGTATTCAACTGATTTGTGATGTACTTTGTATACCAAACTTCATAACAATAATTCATCTTCTCCAGTAGGTATGCAACACCAGTAATTTCAAATATTGAAATAATTTGTTGCAAACGTGTTAATTGCCTTCTTTCTTCGATAAAAGATGGCACAACTTGTGTTAGCTTGCTACTATTATATTCACCCTGCGAAAGGGGTGTTTGGTTAACCCTTTTCAATCCATAAAAATTCTCAGTAAATGAACCTTGCCAGTACCTGAGGAAATACCACTCGATAAAGCTTCTTAAAACCAAGTTAATTTCATCAAACCTATTGTTGATCTTCAAAAGGTACCGTGGATATCTACTTGTGTAATGAACTAAAATATACCTCAATGATGGTGAAAGTAATGCTTCTAGTTGATGTGACGAGATTAATTCAAAAATAGTTGGCCTCTCGGCATCCAACTGAGAAGCATCTAATGATGAGTAGTATTCCATGATGTTTTTGTTAAGAACTTCTTGAAGACCTCTTTAAAGATTATGTTTGGTGACTTTGAATTCTTTTCTTCGAATTGGTAGTGGAGGAAGTGTGGAGGTAAAAGTCAAAAAAAAATAAGAGTAAAATTTATTGAACATCCTCGGCAATTTGTATTAAAAAAATACACAGAGCATTTGGTTGCAAAAATAATACATCTTAAACATTTGTGAATTGACAAACTAATAAAATCCAGAATCCTATCCGTATAGCCATTTATCGCTTAGTTGAAAAGATTATCTAGGACAGTATACTTAAGCAGGAGTTCCATAACTTGTAAGCAAGGTCATTTCGATGAAAAGTCTCAAACTGTTCCTTTGTTTGGAAAAATTAAAACAGTCGAAATTAGAGGAGTTTGGACTTGATTTTCCTTCTATTGATCAGTTCGTCGAACTCTCATATATTCCTAATTCACTGGTCTTCAAGACAATGCCAAAAATAGTCACCACTGATGGAGAGGTATTCGTTTTCACTGGAAAAGAAGAACAAATAATGTTGCAATCAAGTCCAGAACAGATTATTACTTCGAATGATATCGTTGATTCAGAGATTCTTAGTGACGAAGACTGCGACATATGGAGTGAAGATATGATAGATTCAACGTGGCAAACAACACAACATATATTATCTCATATAGACATCCTAGAATCAGAGTTCTCGTTGAATTGAGAAACCAAGAAAGAACATAAACCAAGCATAATAGAGAGGTATATCAAACTAAATTAAAAACAACAGACTTAAAAAATGCTTGTCGATGGGTTCATTTGACATAAGTTATAGTCGAATTTGAACCCATATCTCATAAACATTTCCCAAAAGTTCAAATCAAATACTTGGTAGTCTCCCAATTCAAACAAGGGGTTCGATCCACCTGCTTCATCGCCAGGTGTTATTAACTTGGTTCTTTTAAACCAGTAGCAGTTTGCATTGGAACCATCATCTAATTGACTAGGAGCAGAAATTTGAAGTGGAGATGAAACATTGTTGTTCAATTGAGTTTTGTACGGTTTCCATCCTAGGTCAAACAAATATGACTCAGCAATTAAATTCTCTGCTGGTGTTAATCCATAATAGAATCCATAAAAGAAAACATAGGTTAACTCTGATATAAGTTGGATGTTTTCTTGTTTGTCTTGTGCTATTAATGTTTTGATATCATTTGCTAACTTTTCAAACCCGTACACTGCTCTCACTTGATTCCAATATGCATGAAATTTAGCCAACTGTGTCGGATGTTTGAAGTTGGTTGGTTGAGCAAAATGGAGTGGTTGCACAGTATCAGGTAAATACGGCTTACGAATTGGAGTCGCATACTGGTTGAATTCCTTTGAATCCACCAAAAGTTTGGCATCTTCGCTATTTCTTTTTGAAGCAAAGGAAATGACCAAGTCTTGTATTCCTGGTGGAACTCTAACCAATCTCATATCAGAGAATAAACTAACCTCGGATTTCAGAAGCGCAGAAGCTTTCACAATTTCTTTATATTTGTCAAGATTAACATTCTCTACGGCTATCGAAGGTCGTTTTGCTTGCGTTTCTTGCACCTGTGACTCGGCATCGTGTTGCTGGGCCTCCTGATGGCCCCCGTTTCTTACCGATTCAATTATTTTATGTTCTGGTCCTCCCACAGCTGCGGCTGCAGACCACTTCAAGTTCCCAACAGGCTTTGATGGAGCCGTTGCTGGTTTCAACGTTCTTACGATTTCTGGGCTAATTAATTCGGGGCTCTGTTGTCGTTGTTGTACATGATGATGATTGTGTTGCTTCTGTGGTGATGGAACGTCATGTGAATGGCCATTAGCTTTGGCAATTGGTGAAGATTGGTTGTTCTTCTGTAGGTTATTGGTTTCATTTCCTAATATACTTCCATTCAGTTGAATTTCACGAGTGACTGAATTGTCAAAACTATCGTCCTTGTAATCGTGAATTTCAGAATAGTCTTGTTCTGCCGCTACTATCAGGTTGAATACATCATCATATAATGTTGTTTCACTTGAAAAGTTTGAGTCTCCGTTGGAATTCACATATTCATCTAAATCATCTTTTAACAACCAAACTAGATTAAAATCACTCACTTGACCAGCTTTCAATAGTCTTATCAATTTCAACATCTTTTTACAATGAAACTTGTTGGTCACAATTGTTGACTGGATCTTTTCTTTTTTGGCCTCAATAGTAGTCAAATTATTCTTTCGCAACTTCTTCAGTGCTAGCTTTTCAAATTCGTGATTCAATTTGCTTGTCAGCTCTCGAATATGTTGTATAGTGTCTTTGAAATAATGTATGGCATCTACGGCCTCTGACGGGAGATCTTCGAGCTCTTCTTCATCTTCCTCGTCACTGGTTTCTAGACGCTCCCAAAAGTCCTCATCTGTACCATCATCATCATCGTCGTCTCCCGCATATTGGCTATCCATAAACGTCATCATAATCGACTGATTTGAGAATGTCTTTAACTTTGACAGTCTTTCAACATCCTTATAGGTTTCCATGGCTTCTTCGATAAGCTTCTTGTTGTCATTAAGTTTAACACCAAGAGCGGTACCGGATGGACCTAACGTCTTGACTACTTCATTCAGCTGCCAATTCTTAATCTGCTCTCGGAATTTTTGTAATCGTTTAATTTCCTTCTTCAAATCCCCTTCCAATTTTTCCTTTTCTCGTTGATTATCGGAATCATCCTCGGTATTTATACTTTCGAATCTGTCATAATGATAGTTGAAATCATGCAATCCCTCCTGAATTTTCTTGAATATTATTTCAATATCCCTAAATAATGATGTTAGAACTTGTCATTGAATGCAAAAAAAGAATAGCGGGATTCACGTATGGTAGTTTTCTTTGAGAGATAGATTCAGCTGCGATTTCAAAATCTCGGTCGCAAACTACCATGCACATCCCCCAAACCTATTTCCCGATTTCAAACATACTTTTGTAGTTTCCTGTTAGACATAGCTTTAATCTATTACAGTACACCTTTCCTAAAGTCTGTAGATGCTTCTGTCGAAAAGTATTCTTAATGAGAAAATTTTTTTTCTTGCTCTCTCTCTTTGTCTGTACATAGGCAATTGTCGGATTTTTTTTTTCTTTTTGGTTGGAGCGTTCATCACCAAATTGTTAATTAAGTTTAATTTTCAACCATTACGTAAATGCTACATGAACAACTGGAATTGAAAAAAAGAAAAAAATTCCATAGAGTCACGTGCTTTTCTTTAAAAAGTTGCATTGGTACCTTAAAACCGTTGCAAGCTGCAACAGATAACAGTTCTATGTAGATATTACAATACATTTAGACAGTAAATAAAAATAATTACATTATTTGGTACTACTTAGCACTACTTTCTTTATAGTAAATTATAGAATTTTTTTACAGAATTACAATTCATCGTGGTCGAATTCATCATCAGAATCGTCGTCACCAAACTTGGCATCACCACCTGCGCCACCAGCACCTCCAGCACCTCCATACAATTTAGAGGTGATTGGGTTTGCAACATCAATCAATTTTTGTTTTTGTTCTTCAAATTCTTCAGCGGTAGCAGTGTCAAAGTTGTCTTCGATGAATTCTAAGGTTTCCTTAATGGCGTCATCTAAAGTTTCTTTATCTTCATCACTTAATTTAGAACCTAAACCAGTTTCAGATTTGTCATTCAATTGACCTCTTAAGACATGGGCGTAGTTTTCTAAGGAGTTTCTTGCTTCAATCTTTTCCTTTAGTTCGGCATCTTGTTGAGCATACTTTTCAGCTTCTTCAACCATTCTGTCGATATCATCTTTAGATAATCTACCCTTGTCGTTGGTAATAGTAATAGATTCGGACTTACCAGTACCCTTGTCAGTGGCTTCAACCTTCAAAATACCATTGGCATCTAAGGAGAAAGTAACCTCAATTTGTGGGATACCTCTAGGTGCTGGTGGGATACCAGTTAATTCAAACTTACCTAATCTGTTGTTGTCTTTGGCCATGGTTCTTTCACCTTCGTAAACTTGGATTAAAACGGTTGGTTGATTATCGGCGGCAGTAGAGAAAATTTGGGACTTCTTGGTTGGAATAGCAGTATTTCTCTTAATTAAAGTAGTCATAACACCTCCAGAAGTTTCAATACCTAAGGTCAATGGGTTGACATCTAACAAGACAATGTCGTCAACACCTTCTTCACCACTTAAAACACCAGCTTGAACAGCAGCACCATAGGCAACAGCTTCATCTGGGTTGATACCCTTGGAAACCTTCTTACCGTCAAAGTAGTGTTCTAATAATTCTTGAACCTTTGGAATTCTAGTTGAACCACCAACAAGAACAATATCATCAATTTCTGACTTCTTAATACCGGAATCCTTCAAGACTTGTTCAACTGGCTTCAAAGTTTTCTTGAAAGAAGCAATGTTTAATTCTTCAAATTTAGCTCTAGAAATAGTTTCTGAGAAATCAATACCTTCAACAAATGAGTCAATTTCAACTCTAGCAGAAATTTGAGCAGAAAGAGTTCTCTTGGCCTTTTCTGCTTCTCTCTTCAATTTGGCAATAGCCTTAGCGTTGGAAGTAATATCAATACCATGCTTCTTCTTGAATTGTCTAGCCATATATCTAACTAACTTGAAGTCGAAATCTTCACCACCCAAGTGAGTATCACCGGCAGTAGCCAAGACTTCAAAAACACCACCTTCAATGGATAATAAAGAGACATCGAAAGTACCACCACCTAAATCATAAACAATGATATGCTTTTCCTTGTCATCTTTGTCTAATCCATAAGCTATAGCAGCGGCAGTTGGTTCATTAACAATTCTTAAGACATTTAAACCAGCAATAGTACCAGCATCCTTGGTTGCTTGTCTTTGAGCATCATTGAAATATGCTGGGACAGTGACAACGGCATGAGTGACCTTCTTACCAAGGTATTCTTCGGCAATAGATTTCATTTTACCTAAAATCATACCTGAGATTTCTTCAGGAGAGAAAACCTTTTCTTCACCTCTATATTGAACTTTAACAACTGGTTTGCTCTTTTGATTTTCAATTGTAAAAGGTAAGTGTTTAAGATCCTTTTGAACACTTTCATCATTATATTTTAAACCAATCAATCTCTTTATATCAAAAACAGTGTTGTTGACATTGGAAGCGGCTTGATTCTTAGCAGCATCACCGACTAATCTTTCGTCGGCATTGAATGAAACAAAGGAAGGAGTAATTCTATTACCTTGGTCGTTAGCTAAGATTTCAACTTTACCATTCTTCATAACACCGACACAAGAATAGGTTGTACCTAAATCAATACCAATGACTGTACCATAATTTTCATGAGCTTCTGACTCAGCAGCAACCGCAAAAGGACCATTACGGCCATTTGAAGCTAATAAGGGTATTAACATGGCAATTGCCACGTAAAGCAAACCAATACGTGGTAACCAAGAAGATTGGAATGATTTCAACATCTCGATTTGTTCTCTATATGTATAAACTGATTATTGCGTTTTAATGAAAAAATATCCAGGTTTGTACGTTTTTGTAGTTTTAAGACCTAATATATGTGTATAAGAATCCGTGGTTGACCAATTGAAAGTAAGTGGATGGTTTGGGGAGTCACCAATAGATATTAAATAAAAAGAATTGAATTTGAAGAAGATGAAAAATTGAAGAACTTCAAAAAATAAAGAGTCGGTTATGATCTGTTATAAATATTTCTAATGTCCAACTTGAAAAAAAAAAAGTTTTGAACAACTCATAAAATATTTCACTTACAATAAATCAGTTACAAACTTTACATTCACGAAAATGGAATTAATTAGAATCTTCTAAGCACAGAAAAAAAAAAGTATATGACGTGTTCACTTTGATAAATATTTTTGGTGTGTCATGTGACTTTTCCTGTGACTCGTTCACCTGATCTAGGTCATGTGATTGGTTAAGAATTTCTTATGAAGAAAATTATTTCAATGATTTTGAATTGCCATTCTTTCTTCATATTTAGTTCCCCACCCCTTCTCCCTCCCTATAATAGAATGTTTTTGTACTATATTTCTCCAATTTCAAGAATCTCTTGAAAGATTGCATTCCTATTATTTCATGTTTCTTGATTTCTAATATCGATATATGCTACTTCAATATATTTAGGACCAAGAATATTAAAATTGTATTACTCTATACTTTAAAGAGAGTGTTTATAATAGCTTTGTAATACCATTCTCACCATCAATTAGTAGAAATTGTGAAATTCCAAATTACTCAGTGGGAGGAAAAAAAAGTTTGTTCAACGAAAAATTAGTATTACACTCACAACCTAGACTTTACCAATACCAGTTTTATCACCAGGCATTCTTGCTATAATATATCTCCTTATTTCAATCAATCAGTTATTCACATAGAAAGATGTCACATCAGCAACAACAACAAGTTATAAAAGAAGAATTGACACAATTGCAAAGGGAATTAAATTCCAAAAATCCTACAGATATCTTACAGTTCTGCGCCAATTATTTCAATTCTAAATTACAAACACAAAGAAGTCAGTTATGGTCACAACAAGCCAAAGCTCTGGCAGCAGGAATTGAATTATTCCCTCTGGTTGATAATGTGTACATTAATGCAGCAGGGACGACCTTTATACAAGATAGACAACCAAGCTTCAAATCCCCATTTGCTTTGAATGATCCTCATCTGATTCATGATGATGACCCACATGCACCAAATGCACCTCTTACTAACAATAACGAACACGGTCCTGAAGATAAAGCGTTAGGTGGTGGTATTTTCAAGAGCAATTTTAATGTTAAAACAACTTCTGCATCTCAAAAAGTAAAAGACGTTGATCCATCCGAGCAAGCACAACAACCACCTCAACAGAAACAACCTTCCAATCTTTCGAAATTACCAGGTAAGATTCCTATTGCATTTAATGCCAATAGAAGAACGTCAGTGTCTGCTGAAGCCTTAAACCCAGAAAAATTAAAATCTGAAAGTTGGAGACCTCCTGTTAATAATTTAACAACTAGTGAAGGTGAAAATTTAGCCAAAAGCTTAAAAGAAAATTTCCTTTTCAAGCAGTTAGATCAGCAAGCTAAAAAAACCGTCATCTCTGCATTATCCAGTAAGAAATTTCCAAAAGAATCTGTCATTATTAAACAAGGTGATGAAGGTGATTTCTTTTACATTGTAGAATCAGGTACAGTTGATTTTTTCGTCAATGGTGAAAAAGTTCATACTAGCAGTGATGGTTCTTCATTTGGTGAATTAGCATTAATGTATAATGCTCCAAGAGCAGCTACTGTAATTGCTCAAACCGATGTTTCTTGTTGGGCATTGGATCGTTTAACTTTCCGTCGTATCTTGTTGGAAGGTACTTTCAACAGAAGATTGATGTATGAAGACTTCTTGAAAGATGTTGACGTATTGAAATCTCTCAGTGATCAAGCTCGTTCTAAATTGGCAGATGCCTTGCACACTGAAATGTATCATAAAGGTGATAAAATAGTAACTGAAGGCGAACAAGGTGAGAATTTCTATTTTATTGAAAGTGGTAGTTGTAGAGTTTACAATAAGAAATTGGGTGACATTACTACATTGACAAAAGGTGATTATTTTGGTGAAATCGCTTTGTTAAATGATTTACCAAGACAAGCTACAGTTGAAGCTTTAGACAATGTTATTGTTGCAACTTTAGGAAAATCCGGTTTCCAAAGGTTATTGGGACCGGCTGTTGAAGTATTGAAGTCGCAAGATCCTACAAAGAGCAAAGATCCTACAGCCGCAAATTCGAGCCCTACGGTTGTTCATTAGATTTTATCAATAGTTCTTGACTTATTTTGGATGGATTATGATTTGGTCAGTTGTTATTATTTTCGATTTTTATATCCTCTTTGACCTTTTTATTTGAGTTTGAAGGACGATTATCTCTAGTTTATTAGCTTCTTATATAATTTATATAATGAGAATGTATCATGAAAGTTTAAGAAAGTGTGATATTTCAAACGAAATGGGTTAGAAAACGAGCCTAGACCAGAACTCGCTCCGAGAACAACGAAGATTTTTTTCTTTGATTTAGAAAAATACATAATTGTTTATTATTGAGTTACCACCATCAGCACAATTGACCAACAATGATTCCGTATTTCCAATCCATATTACCTCAGACCCAAGGAGGAAAGCTTCCATACTGGTTACTTTTCATTTCTGTTGTCTCGATCTTCAATTCATATCAAACCTATCAATCTAAAGATCTTCAACTTACCAAAAGGGTTTATGAAAACGAATCATCAGATTCCCAGCCTTCCAAACCACAAGTGACACATTTGAGTGCCCGTACATTTGGTACTTGGACCTTAATCACCTCAATTGTTAGATTCTATGGTGCTTACTATGTGACGAATAGACCGGTTTATGAATTGGTCCAATTCACTTATTTGGTTGCCGCTTGGCATTTCTTAAGTGAATGGTTGATTTACCGTACTTGCAAATTAGGTAAAGGATTGGCTGGTCCTTTGATTGTAAGCTCTGTCAGTATGGTCTGGATGTATCTTCAGAAGGATTATTATGTTGGAAGCGCATAAGTTATTTTCCTGTCAACGAATTAAATTGAAAGTATATATAAAATACATACATAGGCTTATGAAATGAATATCGTCTCCGTCAAAGTTACAACTCAAGCCAATAGTAAGGAAGCGATATGTAGATTGCTCACCTGGTTGGAGATATCATAGTTATTGTTTCCAAGATTTGGAGAATAACAATTGAACATCATGTGCGCGATTTATCGATATTTTCTAACTGACTAGTTCTTTAGCTTCTTTATGAACGAAGGAATAAGGATGTGGTGGTAGTTAATAGCTTCGGCGTCTGGAATTAAAATTCTAGCTGGGCGAGAACATATTGGAAACGATATTATCCTTCCCACTTGATGTATTTTCATTTAACCGCACTTAGCTATCAATTTCCAGGGTTGTAAAAGAGGCCCTAAGATCAAATTTTGATTTCCTAGATTTTGCCCGGTGATTTCCTACGTTCGTGTACAATCAAGTGAATTGTCACTTTCTTCAAAGGCAGAATGCCTTCGTTAAAAATATATGTTACCAATAAATTCTCTCGGATACGTTCCAGGAATCTAGACTTGTGAATTGAAACGGAAGAAGTCACCCAATGAGATAGATGCTTAGCAACCAGGAATCAAATCAATCATAGGAATTGTTTGTAGAATTAAATAAAAGTATTGGCATCGAGGAAATTCTAGTATTTACATAGAGGATTTGGAAGCAGAGGACTTTAAATGCACACATCGTAATTAGCTGTTAGAAAGTGGGACAAAAATGGGATAATCCTAGCGGTCATAATCATATAAGACATTAATGGGAAAGAGATTAGAAAAGGCATAAGAAACTTATTGATAGCCGCATATTCTGTAAGTTACAAATCTGACAATGGCTGCAAAAAAAATTTCCGGCCAAAAATGAATTTACTTGCTCCTATAAATTCTCCAGCAAACATACATCATTAAAGTATAATTATATCTCTAACCACATGTAGTTGACAGGTTACAAATTAGAATGTGTACCGAGTAAAAAAATTATTCCTTGTCACTTTTTCTGTTATCCTCTGTTGGGCCCTACGTAAAGTGGTTTGTATTTCAAGTTTTTATAGCTGCTTCTTTTCATGAACATGTGAGACTATTTTATGCGTGAACAGGTGGTTTATCTAATTTCCGGTCAAAAGATTTCAGCTTGAGTTGCATAGCGCCATCTTCTCAATGCCATCTTGAAATGTATGGGTCGTAATTTTCCAGGGCGAGAAATTTTTGGCGGTGAAAGGAATCATTTTTCTTGATACTAAGGTTCTCATACCTTAATAACTGAATCATTAAATACAACAAACGCTAAACAACGCAAGCAAAAGATAATCAAAACAACCAGAGAGTGTAAAGTTTGTTTGGCGAATAGCAACTTAAAACATACTGAGTGGTTATTTAATAAAATTTGATACCCACATCATGGCTGAAAAATGTCTACAGGCAGTGGATAAACTCTTACAGCTTCGACGAAGTCGGGGCGAGAGTTTCGACCTCTCGCAAAACTTTATTAGGAGATGGGTATCTTACTTTACAAAATATCATTAAAA
>LQMZ01000851.1:3578-14129 GCA_001655765.1 Hemisphaericaspora gorwae
AAAGAGTCAAAAAGAAAAATGTGAATTGAATTTTTCTTAAACACCCTATGATGTAATCAATCAAAATCAATTAATTTGAAAAAGTTTAATTTCTTGTATCTAATCCCATTTATAGTGGTTTTACAGTTTTATTTACATGTATATATGTCTATTTCTATTTAAAATTCTATTAATCTATAAAACTTATTGTAATTCGTATAAATCACCTAATTTGTTCATATAATATGTAGGAGAAACATTCTTATCTAACGATAATACTCCTATTTCTGTTTCAATTCCAGTCAATACTAACAATGTGTCTAATCCACCATCTCTACCGAATTTCATATCGGTATTCAAACGATCTCCAATCATAAGACCTCTCTTTGGATTTTGTTGTAAACCTATGTTATCAGCCTTGATTGAATTCATCATAGACTGATTAGGTTTACCACATATAGCATCTGGTTGACGTCCACTAGCAAAAGAAACAGTATCAATTATAGATCCTGCTCCAATAAGTAATTTCCCATGGGATGGGAAAGTAGAATCAATATTGGTGGCAATAAATGGAAGTGATTTATTATCCTTTAATAAATATTGCATAGTAATTGATAATTTTAAATAATTTAAATTTAATGTTAATCCACATAATACTGCACCAACGTTTTCATCTAAATTAACTAAATATGGATGATCAGGATTAAATTTAACCCCATCTTCAATCAACAGTGGATCATTAGCACCAATAGTAACATATCCCAATTCATTTAATTCCTTTTCAATCCCTTCTTCACCCAAAACCCAAACCTTTTTATCTTTAGGTAATTTCAATATTTTATCAATATATACTGCAGATGCATATGATGAACCAAAAACTTCATCTTTGGTGATTCCAGGGATACCTAACTTTTCAAATTTATGTAAGTAATCATCACGAGACTTTGTCGAGTTGTTAGTAACGAAAATAACCGTCTTTCCTGCTTCTTTTAATAAGTTCAAAGTTTCTGGAACTTTTGGAAGTAAATGATCTCCTAACCATAATACACCATCACAATCAAATAAGAAGTAATCATATTGGTCAAGCAATTTGGATACTTGCTCCTTGGTTTCTATCTTTATGGACATGGTTTGTGTTGAACTATTCTTTTTTATCTTTAGATAAGTTTTTAGCAGAAATTTAACTGAAAAATTATCAACATTTGTTCGCAGTTTCTTTTTCGTTTTTTTCCAGCCTTCAAAATGATCAATATGTGTATAGTATCATAATAAATTCACAATTTATTAACAAAGGACTACAACTATTCCTTCAAAAATGAATAAATAATATTTATTATATGCTACAAATGTCAAAAGTCCAAATACCGAGACCTAAAAACAAAACTAAAAACAATAGAACAAAAAGAATATCAGCTAGAAGATCACTATTCAAATGCAAGAATTTATCGTAGTACAGGAAAAATCATGGAATTTTCACTCACTCAAAGGTATTGAATAAGTTCCAACTATCATTCACTACCACGAGACCTTGTCCAATATTGGACTCCAGTCACAATTATATCCTTATAGCTGAATTGCAAAAAAAATTTCCACCTCTAACTAAACTGGAATTATAATCCGTACCATCATTAAAATGCCCAATTACATATCCTTGGCTGGAGTTCCTGCGGTATATCTTGGGAAACGGAACTTAGACTTATCGTGATAGAATTCTTCATCAAACTTGGCTTTGTTTTCTGGACTCATAGATTCTCTAATCAATTGTTGTCTAGCCATTTCTGAGTAATATCTTCTAGCAATATTTCTATCTTCTTCTGCCAACAATAATGGCTCCAAGTTGAAATGTGCCCATCTCTTTTCTCTAGTTAATTCACGTTGTTCATCAACCCCTTGATAATATCTGTAAAAACCAAATGACATCACTCCAAGTATACCCCAAAAATAGATTGATCCCCTGAAACCTCTAGAAGGAAGATTTCTCTTCCATTGAATAGGTTCATATCCTCCAATAGGTGGTAAATCTTGCATCTTGTCGTTGTGGCTTCTATATATATATGTATATATATCTGTCTTTGTTAAACCAAATGGGTTAATAGTGAGTGTAGTTTTTTTTTTCACCTTATTTTTCAACCTATCCTAATTGGTGCTTGAAATTTTGGTGTTGATGCACGACTTCACTTCATAGTAATTTTTTTTTGGGTATTGATACTGGGGGCGGGGGGAAGAGAGAGAGGAATTGATTGCAAAAAATGTAATTCCCATTAGAAAGTTGTTTACAACATGAAAGTAAGTAAAGCAGTTATCCTTTTTTATTACAATGACGTAAGAAAAGTACTATATAATCATATACATGATAATAAAAAAACTATGAGGAAAGTGAAAAAGAAAGAGATTTTGTTTCGTAATTATATTCAAGAATGTTTTTGAATTTAAATTACTTGATATCAAAGACAGGCTTTAATTTTTTAATTAATAACCAATCTTCTCTTGAAACAGTCTCACGGAATGCAGGATCCTTCAAAGTATCGATGGATCTACGGGAAATTAATGAATACAAGTTGTCATTTTCATCGACATGACGACCCCAGGTTGGTTGGGCAGATGATGGATTGTCCAATCTCATAGCAACACCAGCAGAAGTTTGACCCTTCTTAACATGATCTAATGATTTATGATTAACTTCCAAAGAAACAACCTTACCTAAGACCATAATGTTAGGTTGTTTTGTAACTGGGTCAGTACGAACAGCACAAATTGGAGTACCAACACGAACACAACCTTCAACGACATCAACACCAATAATCATTGGATTTCTCTTATTAATGATTTGGATTGTCTTCAATACACATGGTAAAACAGCATATTCCATAAATTCTTTACGACGAGATTCAAGCAATTTTTCTTGATAAGCAGTAAACGCATCAAACAAGTGATAAATAATATCAGCATTAAAGATCTTAACATTTTGTTCTTCAGCATATTGTTCAGCTTCCTTATCGATTTTAACATCGAAACATAACATAACGGCTAATTCCGGTGCTCTTTCCAACATAGTGGTTGCCTTCATAACATCTCTCTTAAATACCGGTCCCAAACCAATGGACATGACAGGAATCTTCATATCTTTCAAGAAATCTAACAAAGCTTCCAAAGAACCCAAAGTAGAAGCCTGAACGACCACACCCTTACCGGAGCTATCAACTGAGTCCAATAAACCAGTCAAGTCATCCATAACTTGATCCATGATTTCTTCTTCATCATCATCTTCACCAACAACAATCAAACGAGAACCAGCAACAGCCTTTTCTAAATCATTAGCAGCAATCTTAACCCCTAAAGCAGCCTTAACTTCTTTATGATGGATATATTCAGATTTAATACGTAATTCACGAGATGGTGGAGGAGTCAACAATGCCCTAATATTTGTTGCTATTGGACCATTCAAACCACACAACACTACTCGGTCACCTTCTCTCAAGACACCATTGGATAACACAACATCAATAGTGTAACCAAAACCTTCAACAACTTTAACTTCCAAGATAGTAGCTTCAACCTTTGATAAGTACATTAATTGCTTGGACATTCTCTTTTGAGTCAATTCAAGTAATAACCATAATAAATCTGGAACACCTTCACCAGTAACAGCAGAAGTTGGAACAATAGAAACATATTTGGCCATGTTCTTATTTTGGAAGTATAATTCGGAATTCAAACCTTGTTCAGCTAAAGCCAACTTAATTTGTTCATATCTATTTTCAAATTCAGCTTGAACAGATTTAGCTTGTTTGGCAAAAGAATCTCTGAATGAATTGTTTGGAATTTCCTTCCAGTCATATAATCTATCAATCTTGTTTAATGCAACAATGAATGGAGCCTTTCTATCTCTCAATAATCTAATAGATTCAAGAGTTTGTTGTTCTAAACCGTGCATAATATCAATGACTAAGATAGCGATGTTACATAATGAAGAACCACGGGATCTCAAATTGGTGAAAGATTCGTGCCCTGGGGTATCAATGATCAATAAACCTGGGACTTCGAATGTCTGCTTTTCATATTGAGCCATAACGGCAGTCTTTTGTTTAATAGCTTCAACTGGGAAATACGTGGCACCAATTTGTTGGGTAATACCACCAGCTTCACCACCTTGAACGTTGGTTTGACGGATCTTATCTAATAACTTGGTCTTACCGGTATCAACATGACCTAAGATACAACAAATTGGAGAACGCAAGTCCTTTTCTGATGGAGTATCAGGTTTCTTTTGAGTAGTGGCCAATGCCCTCTTTGCAGCTTCTTCCTTGGCCTTTTGTTCTGCTTCCTTCTTGGCTCTAAGCTCAGCTTCTTCCTTAGCTTTTTGCTCAGCTTCAGCTTGTTCCCTGGCTTTACGTTCAGCTTGTTCTTTAGCTTGGCGTTCAGCTTCTGCAGATGCGTCAGCTTCTTCGGCTTCGGCTTCGGCTTCTCCTTCCTCTTCATCTAATCCAGCTTCCCAATCTTCTGTAATAGGCTCGTCATCTTCCAAAGCCATCTTTTCCCAATCATCTACAAGAGCTTCTTCTTCATCTTCTTCCTTCTTTTCAACAACCTTTGCTTGTGTCTTTTGAATAAAAGTCTTTGGTTTAGTTGACTTCTTCTTAGTATAAACAACCTTCTTAGGCTTTGGAGCTTCATCGGTAGATTTTTCCAAACCTGCAATGGTGATATTTCCAGATTGTAATAATTGTTGACGACGACGTTCTTGTAATTTCTTTTCTTCTTTCTGCTTCTTGGTTAAAAGTTTACCTTCAGCCTTCAATTGTTCTTTCTTCAATCTTTCCTTTTCTTTCTTTGCTGCTCTTGCGGCCTCTTTCGTGGCTTCTTCTTCCGCGGCAAGTCTTTCTGCTTCTAACCTTTGGTTTTCTTCTTCTTCTTCTAAACGACGTTGTTCATCTTCTAATTGTTTCTTCAATTCCAATTGACGCTTCAAAGCAGCAAGACCAGCTGGAACCTTTTTACCCTTTTTGGCTGCAGGTTTTGAAGCTGCTGCTTCTTCATTAGATTCTTCCGGTTCTGGAGTTGCACCAGCCGAAGATGCAGCAGCGGCATTCTGCCTGTTGGCCTCCTTGATCTGTTCCTTCTTGGTTGCTTGTTGAGCTTTCTTCTTTTGAGCTTGCTCTTTCTTCAATTGCTTTTCAGCTTCCTTCTTTAACTTTTCTTTTTCCTTTTTGGATAAAATCTTTGGAGCATCCTTTGGCTTAGTCTTTTCTTCTTCATCTTTCTTATCCTTCTTTTGTTTGGTCTTACGAATTGAACTTAAAAAGTCTCCGGCAATATCATCTGCAGATGCTTCGACCGGACCAGTTTCTTCAGAAACTTCATCATTTTGTTCTGGTTCTCCTGTTTGACTTTCACCTCCAAATTCTTCGGCTTGCGGTTGTTCCTGTTCGAGATCTTCGTCATCCCAGAAATCACCACCTGATTTACCTCCTTTCTTTCCTTTTTTGGCCATTGTGGTGGTTTTATTTATGGAGATTATCTAAATGGTATGTTCATCTTAGAGTGAAATTTTTTTTTTCCCATCCTCTCTCTTTTCCTGTCATACAAAAAAAAAAGAGACAAAGATTCCAATTGGGTAAATGCACGACCACTTTGATCTCATCAATCAAAACTATATTGAAGAAAAAGAAAAGAAAAATTTTAATACAATTTACAAGTTAATCGTCGACACTTAGGACAGGAAACGGAGTTTAAATCTAAGATGACTACAGTAGAAAAGATCAAGGCTATCGAAGATGAGATGGCAAAGACCCAAAAAAACAAGGCTACTTCCTTTCATTTGGGTCAACTTAAAGCAAAAATAGCAAAATTAAGAAGAGAATTATTGACAGACGGTTCCTCTGGAGGTGGAGGTGCAGGTGTTGGGTTTGATGTTGCGAGAACAGGGGTTGCGACTGTTGGTTTTGTTGGTTTTCCATCTGTTGGTAAATCAACATTGTTATCCAAATTAACTGGTACCCATTCCGAAGCTGCGGCATATGAATTCACAACCTTAACTACAGTTCCTGGTACTATTAAATATAAGGGGGCCAAAATTCAAATGTTGGATTTACCAGGTATCATTGAAGGTGCCAAGGATGGTAAGGGTAGAGGTAAGCAAGTTATTGCAGTTGCAAGATCGGTAAATTTGCTATTTTTGGTTTTGGATGTCAACAAACCATTACAACATAAGAGAATCATTGAAAATGAATTGGAAGGAATGGGTATAAGGATAAACAAGCAACCTCCTAACATTGTCATTCAAAAGAAGGAAAGAGGAGGGATCAATATTACCAATACAGTTCCTTTGACCCATTTGGATAACGATGAAATCAGGGCTGTGATGTCAGAGTATAGAATCAATTCAGCCAATATCGCGTTTAGATGTGATGCGACTGTTGATGACTTAATTGACGCCATCGAAGCCAACGCTAGAAAATATATTCCGGCTATCTATGTATTGAATAAAATTGATTCATTTTCTATCGAAGAATTGAATCTTTTAACAAAGATTCCCGATGCCATCCCTATTTCTTCAGGTAACGGTTGGAACTTGGATGCATTGTTGGAATTGATGTGGGAAAAGCTCAGTTTAGTAAGAGTATACACAAAACCAAAGGGGAAATTACCAGATTTCAGTGAACCAGTAGTGTTAAGAAATGAAAGATGCGCCGTTGAGGATTTCTGTAACTCAATTCACAAGTCTTTAGTTGAAGACTTTAGAAATGCTCTAGTATATGGTACCTCGGTGAAGCATCAACCACAAATTGTCGGGCTAGGGCATTGTCTTGAAGACGAAGACGTTATCACGATTTTAAAACGATAGGGAACATGTTAATAGACATTATACGATTTTTTTTAAAAGAAACTTGTATTAATACAAACGTAGAACAAACAGATCAGATAGTTTGTTTCTTTCTTGCTTCTCTCTTTGACGATTTTCACTCTTTATTTGCAATTTTCAGATTTTTGTTCACGTGACCTCTTCTTGAATTTTTTTCATGATTTTTTGTGAAGAGAAAAAATTGAAGAGGTGGCTGCCTACTCAAATATAGTGAAAGGGATATCTACCAAGTACCGTAAGGGAGTGCCTCCTAAAAATAGTCCTATACTCAGAATTTGGCATATCATAAGTAATCAATTGACATTGTCGTTATTGAAGAATTGTATTGGCATTCTAGCTATCTTTACTAGTTTTTAATTATTTCTTTTTGGTACCATGTCGATATTACCAGAAGAGATTCAGGGCGTCTTGACTCAACTATTGGACAATTTGTCTTCCTCAGATAATGCTATTAGAGCTGCTGCAGAGAAATCCCTTGATAGTGAATGGACTTTAAAAGCTAATGTTGAGATCTTATTGGTCTTTTTAGCCGAACAAGCTTCGATGGGAATCAATGATACTACTAGATCATTTGCGGCTGTTTTATTCAGAAGACTTGCCATTAAATCCCCAAAAGAGTTATCAAGTGTTACGGACAGAACCATTGGAGTTATAAGTGAACCTGTTAGAGCTCAAATTAGAGCAATTTTATTAAATGGATTTTCTTCTCAACAATCAAATCAAGTTAGACATAAACTTTCTGATGCAATTTCTGAAGTTGCGAAGGAAGACACCTCACCTCCTGGTTCGTGGAATGAGCTTCTTCCCGCGTTATTTGAAGCGTCAAGGAACCCAGACCCAAGTTTCCGTGAATCTGCATTTAGAGTATTTTCCTCTTCTCCAGAGTTAATTGACAAGACACTTATAGATGATATTTTACCAGTTTTCAATGGAGGTTTTGAAGACCAAAATGATGATGTACGTATCGCTGCTTGTACTGCGTTTGTTTCATTTTTCAGGGAACTTCCTAAGAAAGACTGGCAACGTTTGTCACCGTTATTGCCAAATTTATTAAATTCATTACCAAGATTTTTGCAAAGTGGCCAAGATCAAGCTTTAGCGTTAGTATTAGAATCGTTGATTGATTTGGTAGAATTAGCACCCAAGATGTTCAAAGAAATGTTCCCAACTATTATTGAATTTTGTGCTGCTGTGTCTAAGAACAGTGAATTGGATTCAAATACTAGAATGGCATCATTGGAATTACTTACCACATTTGCAGAAGTATCTCCTTCGATGTGTAAGCGTACTCCTTCCTACACAGAGGAAATGGTCCTTATAACCTTGTCGATGATGACAGAAGTCTGTATAGACGATGATGACGCCGCTGAGTGGAACAATAGTGACAATACTGAAGATGATGACGAAGAGCCAGAACATGATGCTGCAAGGCAAGCATTGGATCGTGTTGCATTGAGATTGAATGGCCAAGCATTGGCCGGTCCGTTATTCCAATACCTCCCTGCTATGGTTCTGTCAAGCAACTGGAGAGAAAGACAAGCATCGCTCATGGCTCTTTCTTCTGCTGCAGAAGGTTGTGCCGATGTTTTGATGAATGAAATTCCAAAGATTTTGGACATGATATTACCTTCATTAAACGATGATCACCCAAGAGTACAATACGCTTGTTGTAACGCGTTAGGACAAATGTCAACTGATTTTGCGGATGTCATTCAAAGATCCTCTGCGAATAGTATTTTGCCAGCATTGATCTCTAAATTAACTAACAAATCTGTTCCGCGTGTTCAAGCTCATGCTGCCGCCGCATTGGTTAATTTTTCAGAAGCTGCTTCAAAAGAAGTGCTTGAACCTTACTTGGATGACTTATTGAACAACTTATTAGGTTTGTTGCAATCTCCAAAGAGATATGTCCAGGAGCAAGTATTGACAACAATTGCTATTATTGCCGATGCGGCTGAAAAAATGTTTATAAAATATTATGACACGTTGATGCCATTACTTACAGATGTTTTGAAGACTGACATGGGTGACGAAAATAGGTTGCTAAAGGCTAAGTGTATTGAATGTTCCACTTTGATTGCATTGGCTGTTGGCAAAGAGAAGTTTGCTCCACATTGTCAGGATTTAATAATTTTATTTGGCCAAATTCAAGAAACAGCAGTTCAGGATGATGATCCAGTTAAGCAATACTTAGAGCAAGCATGGGGAAGAATATGTAGAATTATTGGCAAAGATTTCTTACCTTATCTTCCATCAATTTTGCCTCCTTTATTAGCTGCTGCAAAAGCAACACAGGACATTTCATTATTAGAAGAAGAGCAAGCTGAAGAATATAATGCCAATGAAGAATGGGATGTGATTAACTTATCCGGAAAATTAATTGCTGTTCACACAGCTGCTTTGGATGACAAGGTTGCCGCAATCGACTTGCTTAGGACTTATGCAATTCAGCTAAAAGAAGATTTCTTCCCCTGGGTAAAAGAAATCATTGAAGAAATTGCAATTCCTGGGTTGGATTTCTATTTGCATGATGGGGTTCGTGGTTCTGCAGCTTTAACCCTTGCATCATTGCTTAAATGTTCAGTGGCTGCTACTGGTAACAATTCTGCCGAAACTTTGATGTTCTGGGCTAAGAGTTCTGAGAAATTAATTGAAGTATTAACAAGTGAACCAGTTCCAGAATTGCTTGTTGCATATTATACAGCCTTAGTTGATTGTATCAACGTGTTAAGTGCTAACTCACTTTCCGCTGTCCAATTAGAAACATTGTCAAAATCGATCAACTCGAACCTTGGGGATATCTACGACAGAATTAAAGCACGAGACACAGAAGATGATGAATATACAGAGGATGTAGAAGAGGATGAAGACGAATACACTGATGAAGAATTATTAGACGAAATCAATAAGGCAATTTCCGCCATTTTCAAAAATACTAAAGTGGGTTTCCTTCCATCTTTTCAGATTTTAGCTCCAAATATTGCAAGGTTTATTAGGGACGAAAACACAAATGTCAAACTCTGTGGATTGTGTGTTGTTTGTGATATTTTGGAACATTGCGGCCCCAGCTCTGTTGCTTATCGGGATATGTTTATTGATATTATTGCTGAATCTATCACATCATCACATGCTGGAATCCGTCAAGCAAGTTCATTTGCTGTTGGTGTGGCTGCTGAATACGGTGGAGACAACTACAGGGACTTTTGTTTGGGATGTTTGGAACCAATGTTTAAAATGGCATCTGTTCCTGATGCAAGAGCAGACGAAAATATACATGCTACAGAGAACTCGGTTGCATCTATTGCCAAAGTTTGTCATGCATTTTCTTCATCAATTCCAAATTTAAATGTGATTATTGATCAATGGATCAACTTACTTCCTATTGTTCAAGATGAAAGTGCTGCACCTTTTGCTTATATGTTTTTAAGTGAATTGATAGATAACCAGCATCCAGCTATTACAAATCAAATTCCAAAGGTTGTTGATTCTGTAATTCAAGCCTTGGCACATGCCTCTATTACTGGTGCAACAGTGGAAAGAGTGGTAAGTTCAACAAGACAATTATTAGGTTCCATTCCTCATAGTGAAGCCATTTCTCTTTTGCAAAAGAACCCCTCGGATCTTGATGTTGTGCAAAAGTATTTCAGTTAGAATTAAAACGTTTTTTTAGTGTTTGTAAATCAATCGGTTAAATTAATTTATTTTGTATA
>LQMZ01000853.1:0-13516 GCA_001655765.1 Hemisphaericaspora gorwae
AAAAACAAGAAAAGAAAAAAAATATTCTTCAACGCACCGGTAGTTCCCAACAAAACAAAACAAAAGTAAGAGGCAACTAACCAAGCACAAGCTATGGATGTAAAGGATATGGGGAGGAGGGTGTATATTCTGTCAATGTGTGTATGGGGGGTCTACTCTACTTACACTTTAAAAGATCTTGGAGCTTCACCTTCAGGACCAATAAAACTAGCATCTCTCCATGGACCAATATCATTTAATAATAATTCAGTATCAGTAATTTGAGATTGACCACCATATTTTGGAGGTAAATTTTGAATTGGGATTTGTTTTAATAATTCCTTTTGATAACTTGAACCTAAGATGAAGATTTTAGATACAGTTACAGGATCTAAAAATGGTTTAAATAATTTAAATGCTGTTGAGAAACCAAATGGGGCATTAATTAAATAAAATTTCCCCATTCTTTCAGGATAATAATCTTGACCAATTTTAGATGCTTCTTTAACATAACCAATTACATTATATGCTGAAGTTATCGAGATCCCCTTGAGGTCTAAAATAGTACAAGAAGTTTCAATCAAATACCCTGCTTGTCTTGAACATGCAGGTAAACGATATTCAACCATTGATTCATATTCCCAAACCAAATTTTTAAGCATTCTTTCTTGGGTAGTAATTTTTAACATTTGAATTAAATCAACTTTACCTAATTCTTCAAAATAAACTGGACGACCATCTTTATCAGTTTTATGATAATATTGTGGATACATACTTGCAACAATTGGTTTTTCTTCATAATGAAAATCTTGTAATATAGTATTCACTCCGAACTCTTTTCTCCATTGTTCACAATTAACAAACATAATCTTGGCCAATTCAATATCAAACTTTCTAGCTCTAAGAAAACGTAATAAGGAAGGATCATCTAATCTATCAGTATAACCCAATTCAGTTAATTGCTGACGAAATTCTTCCAAGATTTGCTTTTGTTCATCAGTCAAACTGGAAGTATAACCAGTTTGTTCCATTGGAGCATTGACTTGTGGATAGGAAGCTAAGATATCTTCTTTGGATACAGTGGTCATTTCTGCTTGTCTATGTTCTATAAAGCTGGGTGTTCAAAGAGAGGCAAGTGTTAAATTTTGTTGATTTGAAATTCTTTTTTTTTTTGATGACTGGCCCAAAAAAAAAAGACTTTTGTTGATTGAAAAAAAAGTTGTTGACTTTGTTGTTGACTTTCTTTTCGAAGTGTCGTTTGTTTGTTTGGAGGCTTTGTTGTATGACGTGTACGTTGTCAAAATTGATAGATAGGTTACTTTAGTAGCTGCGCAATATTACATTTTCTACCAAAAGAAGAAGTTAAACTATCTGATTATATATATACACTGTACAGTACTCTACCACTACCAGTAAACCCGAAGATTAAATTGCTTTTTTATTTTGGTAAATGCACGTCAAATACTTCCCACATTTCAACAACAACAACAACAACAACAATAACAACATCTACCTAGTCCATTGGTGACGGGATCACTAATGGGATTGGGTAGATATAAGTGTAAGGTAACGGATAATTGCATAGAGAGAACTCTGTCAAGAGACGCATCAGCGGTGTAAAACACGGGACACGTCTCATTGCTTTCCTCTAATTTGTTATCTATTTATATATTTTGCTGATGATGATGAAGGATTGATAGGGGAGAGATATATACAGAGAGAGAAAGACAGAACAAAAGAGAAAAACGGTTAAGGAGAAAAAGCAACCAACAAAAAAAAAGAAATTTCTTATCCGTTTTACTTAAACCTTAATACCACGAGTAAAAAAAAGTCTACAGCCGAGCCGATGAAGCCGATAGATAGTTGCCCAACAGTATTGATCATGTTTAAAAGTCCCTTAGTGGATGTGAAAGTGTGTATTAGTTGGCGTTGTAGACTGTGGAAAACCACTCCTTTAAAAGTGAAACAGTTGAAGGGCTGTACACACCAATTAGGCTACAAGTCACGCGATACACTAGAAAGAACCTAGTTCATCTCATCTGAAGTTCACTTTATGGAGCACTTCAGGTCATCTACAGAGTACAACTTGTCTTGAATGTCATCTACTCTACTGGAGGCAAGCTTCATCTAATTGTAAAATTTTAACAGAGCATGGACATCTTGACAACTCGTTAATTTAACAATTAATTTTGTCAATTAGGCTGCAAAAAATGTATCCGCACACAAACAATCACTACAGTATAAACATCTCTCATTTCATATACACCCATCAATATATCTATTCCACATTCTAAACTACAGTATATCTACTATTCACATTACATATTGTTACATAATTAATTTCTTCTTAACCATTTTTTAAATGGATTTTTAATATTCCCTTGCTTTAACCCACTTCCTAAACTATGAGAACTAAAACTCATACTCATTCTATTCCCATTACTGGCATCAAAACTTGTACTATTCTCCATTTGTGCGGGGAATTTCAATTTTAAATGACTTAATGCATGATGATCAGTTAATTTCTTATAATGTCCACTGCCATGATGGTGGCTGCTGATGCTCCCGACACTACCACCACCGCCAATGACACCGCCACCAATGCCACCGCCAATGACACCACCACCATTCTGATTCGATACATCATCGATATATACAAGACAATTCTTGGACATGTCTAAATAACACTTATTCAAAATATCCCAAGTAAATGCATCCCACAATTTTTCTAATTTATAATTCTTGGTATATTCCGGTTTTTCTAAATATTGTTCAAGTTGATTAATTTTAATTAATAATTTCATACTTTGTTTTTGAATATCTTTTAAACTAATATTCGATTTTATAAATGAAAATATATCTTCATCGGCGTTGTCCCCACATAATGATTTTAAAAACCCTTCAGTTTCTTCATCACCGGTTAATTCTAAAAACTCCGATCGTTCAAATTCTAATGAGCCTATCTTGTAGACATTCTTGGATTCGTTGACGGAGAGATTTCCATTTGGTGGGGTTGGTGCAGCAGGTACAGCACCAGTAGCACCAGACTGTCCAAAATCAAACGATGAAACACTCTCCTCACGCACAGGTGAACGTACAGGTGAACTCACTGTTTGACATTTATTATAATCCAATAAATGAATAATTTCAGTCAATCTTAAATATTTATCAATTAAATAAGGAGTAGTAGGTAATTCATTTGATTTATTCGAATCCAACCCCAAATCAAACCGTTTGACATCATGAGATAATTCAAGTAATTTAGGATTAAAATCATTCTTCCTACCCGTGATTTTATCAAAATAATCATATATTTCCCGTTGATGTTTCGATAAGAATGTATTCATCTTGGTTAAATGTGGTTCTTTATGAATACTAAATTCGGTTCTATTAGCAAGATTCAATAAGATTTTAGCCAATAATGTCAACGTCCTCTGAATTGAACCAGTTTGATGATTTTCAGTTAAATAAAACAATTTAGGATTCAATATGGCGGGACAGAAAAATCGTAAGAATATAAATGCACTTAAACAATTCAATGAAGTTGTTTTATCATTTGGATCACAATTCAATTCAACCTTGTTCCGGAAATTAGTCAATTGGATCTTGATAGGTTGAGGCAAATCATTTGAAGTTTTATAAATCTTACCCCAAAGTTCTTCAGCATATGAATATAAATTTCGATAATTTGATTCAATCATTTGTTGAATCCTAATTTCTCGTAATTTATCCTGTTCTAAATCCAAATCTGAATCACTATCATCACTATCACTTTCATCGGTGGTCAGGGATTTACCGGTACGTTCAACCCGTTCTTGTAATCTAACGTATCTTGGATCAACTTCACAATTCTTTTGTTCTCGATTAATCTTGGCAAAGAAATCCCCAAATACTTTTTCCAAATATTCTTGACCAATTCTTAAATTATATTTCTCTAATGATTTAGAAAAAATCGAACTACCTCGGAATAACGTATTGAATACATTATTGTTCTGCTGCTTGGTAGAAGAAGAAGAAGAAGGTTTAGCTTCATTCAGGTCAATACTACTTCGATTCCTAACATGTTGCTGGATATAACTCCTTCTGGTTATCTTATCAATACTTATCAATTCATATTCCATCAAACTTTTAAACCATTTATCTTCAACTCCTAAACTTTGGAAAATATCCAATAATATAACACTATAATTTTCTAAATCTTGAGGTGGGATCGATTCATTACAAAAGTTAATTAAATCCTTCATGGGACAATTAATTAACATATTTTCCAAAGGTTTGAAGAATGTCGGCGGCAAAATATGATATTCTTTAAGTTTGGCCTCAACTAATAATTTCCCAATCGGCAGATTATTGGTATCGTAAATAGTCAACCTGACAATATCTGACTCGCTGTTGTTCATGTTGGCTGTAGCGGTAGTGGTGGTGGCAGTACCACCGCCCGACCCCGAACTCATCATGGTTGAATTGGAATTATTACCCTTGGTCAAGATATCCGGGGTGACATATACCGTTCCTATAACTTTATCATTATTGGCATGAACCCCCAGGGGGGTAGCTTTAATCAAGATGTGGATCATTTGTGTAGATATGGGTAAATCAGTCAGAAATTCTTCTTTCCAAAATGGATTTAAACTATGATTGACCGCCACTGTTCTTGACCACGGATATCCCCACATCCTAACCTCGGCATAGATCTTATATTTGTTTTTATACGATGGAGCTAGGCCGTCAAATTTAGCTTCTATTATATCTATTGAGATCTTTTTTGACACTCGGAAATGTTCCCTGGTGAAATCAGATAAGCTGGGTGGGGTTGCATCTTGTTCAGTGGTTGTATCAGCTGAAGCTGAAGCTGCTGCGGGAGTAGGAGGTGCTGCACCTACATACTTTGTATCGGCGCCAAATGATCCAATATATTCTCTCTTGGCAAAATAATTCAACCCGACAAACCAATCTTCCAAATCGATATGTAGGGGGAATTCAATCAAGATTCGATGATTGTTAGGAACATTCTTCCCATCGCGAGTAAGGAAAACAGGATATGGTAGTTCTGACGATCCACCGGTGCCACCCCCGGCTCTAAACATACTATTAGTATATCTCAACTCCTTCAAGATCCCAATGAATAAAATATTGGAATTATTAAATAATGAATGATGAATTTCTCTAATTTCACTAGTCATGATTGATTTTATATCGATTGAATAGAGCAAAGTCCCATCTAATTCACTGATGAAATTCAAAATCCCATTTGAATTTAGTGCTCCCATAGTGTAAAACCACCCTTCGTTAACCGTATCCCCGCCACCTCCATTTAGCTGATGATGATAATGTTGCGATTCCAAAGGTTTCGGATCATCGATCCTAGGTTGATAAATAGGCGCCTTGGGCCCGCCACTGACAATATTCAAATTCTTCAGCTTGATCGGAATGGGACCAAATATTTTAAATCGACAAATTAATTGAATGTTTGTCGATTCGAATTTATTTTCAAAATACCATTTCTTAGATAATCCTGGCGGTTTTAAATTTTGCCATATGATCAATGAACTTAATAAACATCCGAAATTACTCTGTGATGGGATCTTAATGTATAATTTATCATTTTCAAACGTTTTGATAAATATAACTGGCGGCGAGGCACCGGAATCATCTCCATTGTCGGAATGTAGTGATAAATTCCCAGTACTTTGTTTCCGAAGTAGTTTCCTCCGGGTTGGTTGTTGTTCCCCGCCGGGCAACTGTGATTGTTCCAGCTGTGCCAGCAGTACTGGTTTGGGTGCGACGGGGTATATTTGGACATAACATGATTGTAACGAGTTTAGTAATAGAACTTGTGGATGTTGCGGATTTATCGAGATTAATTGTCCTTCTTTGGTGATTATCAACGTGTTTACATAGTTCCAACTGTAAAGATCGGTGGAGACGTGGAAGTTTGTGCCTTCAAACGTTCCCTTATCCCTTAGGATCATCTTATGGTATGGTGTTGTAGATTTCATTACGTTATTACGACTACGTGTCTGTTGGGGAAACGACAAAAAAGCGAAATAAGCAGCAGTAGACGTGTAATTGGTACTTATCTTGTTGATATAAGTGTCTCTTGTGATGAGTATCTCCACTGGGGTAGTCTTCTAGTGGTAGTCTTCTAGTGGTAGTCTCTAGGTAATAATATAGGAAACACCAATTGAATATAAATCTGATGATTTTAATTTTCGTCTACTGGAAAATAAAAAAAAAATAAAAATCTTTTTCTCCTTTCAAAAACTTGTTCTTATTGATTGCCTGTTGATTTGTGACTGATCAACCGGGTTTAGTGTAAATACCAAGGTTAATAGATAACGTAGGGTATGTTCAATGGGATACAGAATTAACAAAATTCCAATATAAAACGAAAGGGTAAGTGAAAGTCACTGGTAATTGGAAAAAGATCAACTTGTTTTAGACACAGGGCAGGGCAAGACAGGATAAGAGAAGATTTATATAAAGTAGATACACAAAACTACAAGAAACACGTAAACTCAAGAATTTAACTTACATACCAATGATACAAGAAAAGGTACAAAAGAAATAATAATCAATTATAACAACAACAACAATAACAATAACAAGAGGTTTTTTTATAAAAATAGATTTTACACTAATTGATTTCCTAATTGGGAATTAATATACATTGTGGGATATTCGCTTGGGACCAGTTACACAAAACTTGTTTAACAATCTGATATTGTCCTTTTCTTACACTAAACTAGCCTATATTCAACATACCTTTCTGCAACACTTATGAAAGTGCTATAGTCGGTGGCTCGTTATCTCCAATACAAACCCTCCCTCCCTCCCACCATCCTCCCGGTGCAACAAGAAATTTAAAAAACATTCAAGCACGTAACAAATTTTCAATGGTTCTACAACAGGTAAAATCGTACACTGACATCTTACATGATATGGCATTTGATTAATCTAAAAAAACCTTAAAACTGACGATAGCCCATTGTTTACTTAGTCTAAATGGTTTATTTACAGGTTGATCGTCAAAGCCCCCTTGTCATATGATGTCATATCCTGGACCTGCCTGTATGTATCTGACTAGTACAGAATTGGCCTGTCGTTGTAATCTCCCGAGTGTAAAGCAATAAATTGTCCAGTATGTAATTTTTTTTCTTGGGAACGCGTAGTGAATAGATTAAACACCACTACGACACCCTATAACTCTCTACAACTATTTAATGTGCCTTCTGACTATTGCCTGCTTGGTTGAATAGTCAAACACTGCTAATCATGTTAAATTGATGAACATCAATGAAGAATATTTATCTGGAAAATAGGAAAACTGGATATGGACATACTTGATTAGGCTACCTTTCCTAGTAAGCCATTTCCAAAGGGATGTCCTTTTGAGTTCCCTAGCTGTACAATTTCGGGTTATGACTGCCTTTGAAAGAACGTATTGATCATATGATACACCAACTAGACGATTGCAATGAATTCTGAAATACTTCTATGCCATGGGCCCTAGTTTCTCCTGATAGAAATCAACTTGGATCACACTACACTTCTTCAAGACCCCGTTAAGCCCATATTGTTCAATGATACTTACTCCTTGGTGGTTGAAAGGATGTAGTGCTTATATCACTTATGGTTCATAGTAAATTACAAGCAAAACGTGTACTTACCAATTAAATTAGAGCGGGAAAATTTTTTCTTTCTTTTGATTTCAGTTGAAGAAGGAGGAAGGAAGAAGCATATACTACTTTGTAAGACACTGCCAAATCCCAGATGTATAAGCTAGATCTAAGTAGTTAAACAGAACACTTTAGATACACACATACAGATACAGATACATAGACACTTTTTAGACTTTTATCAAACTAAAAATGAGTAATTTACTTTATCAAAATTTCAATGGTAATGAGATTGATGATTTGTCATCAACTGCCAGTTTTTCAAACGTTTCAGTTAATAGATACGACGAAGTTGAACATCAAGAGGAAGAAGAAGAAGATTCTGCTTCTGAAACTGAAACAATCCAACAAGGGGTAGACTTACACTCTCATTCAGACATTGAATCACTTAAGATTGATGATGATATGTTTGGAGAAGAAGAGGAGGAACACTATGACCACGCATGTTCATACTGCGGGATTCATACTGCTTGTTCAGTCATCAAATGTAATACATGTAACAAATGGTTTTGTAATTCCAAATCCAATTCAACAAGTTCACACATTGTAACTCATTTAATTATGTCAAGACATAATCAAGTTAGTTTACATGAAGATTCAGATTTAGGAGATACAACATTAGAATGTTATAATTGTGGGAATAAAAATGCATTTATATTAGGATTTGTGAGTGCCAAGCAAGAATCAGTAGTTGTTATATTATGTCGATTGCCATGTTCAAGATCAAAAGATATTAATTGGGATACAACCCATTGGCAAGCCTTAATTGAAGATCGACAATTCCTATCATGGTTAGCTCCACCCCCTACAGAAGATGATTTAATCAATTCTAAATTGATTACTCCTCAACAAATTTCAAAATTAGAAGCCCAATGGAGATTAAATCGTGATGCAACTATAAATGATTTAGAAAATAATCAAGAAGTCGACGAGGAAATATTGCCTATCTTAATGAGATATAATGATGGATTTCAATATCAAAGATCGTTTGGCCCCTTGGTTAAATTAGAAGCTGATTATGATAAAAATTTAAAAGAATCTCAAGCCTTGGAACATATTCAAGTGAAATGGGCCCTTGGATTAAATAATCGTCATTTGGTAAGTTTTACATTATCAACTTATGAAACTAATGATTTAAAAGTTGCCGTGGGGGATGAAATTATTTTAAGATATAATGGGAACCAGGGTGATCCATGGGAGGGGAATGGTTATATATTAAGATTACCCAATGCATATCAAGAAGAATTCACATTAGAATTAAACCCCAGTAAAATCCAACCACCAACTGATTTATCCACTGATTTCACCGCTGAATTTGTCTGGAAGGGGACCTCATATGATCGTATGCAACAAGCCATGAAAGATTTCGCCACCAATGAAGAATCAGTGAGTTCATTTATTTATCATAAATTATTAGGTCATGAGGTGGAACCGGTTGAATTTGATATTAAATTACCCAAGAAATTCTCTCATCCCAAATTAACTGAATTAAATGCATCACAAGCAAATGCCGTTAGAACAGTATTACAACGACCATTGTCTTTAATCCAAGGTCCTCCAGGTACTGGTAAAACCGTGACGTCAGCCACGATAATTTATCATTTATCAAGATTAAATAAACAAAAAATATTAGTTTGTGCTCCATCAAATATTGCTGTTGATCATTTAGCGGCAAAATTGGATTTATTAGGATTAAAAGTTGTTAGATTGACTGCGAAATCACGAGAAGATGTCGAGAGTTCAATAAGTCACTTGGCATTACATAATATTGTAAATACAACTGCCAAGGGGGAATTAAAAAAATTAATTAAATTAAAAAATCAAATTGGTGAATTATCAATTGAAGATTCAAAAAATTATATTAAAAATTTACGATCAAATGAATTGAAAATTTTAAATAAATGTGAAATCGTATGTTGTACATGTGTCGGAGCCGCCGATAAAAGATTATCCCAATTTGAATTTAGAACTGTGTTAATTGATGAAAGTACCCAAGCTTCTGAACCTGAAGTCTTGATCCCTATAGTTAAAGGTTCCAAACAAGTCATTTTAGTTGGTGATCATCAACAATTAGGACCGGTGATATTAGATCGAAAAGCCGCCGATGCCGGGCTCAAGCAATCATTATTTGAAAGATTAGTGTTTTTAGGACACGTACCTATTCGATTAGAAGTTCAATATAGAATGCACCCTAGTTTATCTGAATTCCCCAGTAATATGTTCTATGAGGGGTCATTACAGAATGGTGTGACCAATGATGATAGATTATTAGAAAGTTCAACATTCCCCTGGCCAGTATTTGACAATCCCATGATGTTTTGGGCAAACTATGGTCGTGAAGAATTAAGTCCCAGTGGTAATTCATATTTAAATCGAGTTGAAGCGATGAATGTTGAAAAAATAATCACGAAATTATTTAAAGATGGTATTTCACCGCTGCAGATTGGAGTTATAACCCCCTATGAAGGACAGAGAGCATACCTCGTTCAATTCATGTCGATGAATAGTACTCTCTTAGATAAACGAAAAGAATATCTCGAAGTTGAAATCACCAGTGTTGACGCATTCCAAGGGCGTGAAAAGGATTTTATAATCTTAAGTTGTGTTCGAGCAAATGAAGCTCAAAGTATTGGGTTCTTAAGTGATCCAAGAAGATTGAATGTCGCGTTAACAAGAGCTAAGTATGGTTTAATAGTATTGGGGAACCCTAGGGCATTATGTCGTAATCGATTATGGAATCATTTATTAGTTCATTTCAGAGAAAAGGGGTGTCTTGTTGATGGTCCATTGGATAATTTACAATTGTCAATGGTACAATTGAATAATACCACCCGGAAATACCGCCTGGGTCCTCCCGGTGGTGGCGGTTCATCTGGTGCCCCAGGTCAAGGTGCTACCACCCTGAAACCTCCTAGGTTCGGTACACCATCCACGAATTATTCCATGACTGATTTCGACAGTGCAAGTATAATTTCATATGATAATAGTGCCGTCGCCGGGGTGGGCGCCAACAACGCCAATGGCAACGGCCACGGCTACGGCAATGGTAACGCGCACGGCAACGCGCAGAAGCTAGGCGAAGAAATGTGGCCAAGTTTGAATGACTCCTATGACGTGGCAAATACATTATCAGCCAATTTCTATGGGAAATTAAATGCCTTGAACGGGAATTATGAAGGTGGGAGTAGATACAATGTTGAGAATATTGAGGATGATATTAGAAGTATAACTGGATCATTTGCCGCTGGGTTGAATTTTTAGTCCGCCGTGTTGCCGGCTTGCCGATGTCCCGCGCCATTGCTTACATTCCGAGTCATTCCACATTGAAATTGTAATATATTGACAAGCCGTTGTATGTAGTTTATAAATAGGTGTATAGTAAGAAATAGAGTGTTCTTTTTTGCAACTTCAAGCGTTTCTTTTAACAACTAGAAACAATGTTGTGATATCCCCGGGTGAATGTTCTACCGTACCCGTGTTTGTGTCATTTCATGTTTGAGCAAGAAAAATATCCCGCGAATTCGGTTGGATAGATGGTGGGTGGGTGGCGGTCTCGTGTAAGTCTATAGTGTAGCATATCCAACGAGGCGGCGTGAATAGGTTTTTGTTTAGCTATGCATGAAACGACTTCATCAATCAGGTTATGTTGTGTCTTTTCAAAATCCGAGTTGCGATGCCAGCATGCGTATATGAACAATTGAGGTTGGGGTGTTGTAAGGATGTGATGTTTTTGGATGTGGTAAACCAAGTCTCATAAATTAGGAACTTCCTAATCGGAAAAAGAACAAAGTGGGAAAGTTTCCTAACTGAGAAATATTCCCGGAAGAAAGTTCTGAATGGAAACAGGGTAAGATACCTAATAGGGAATAGGAGAGATCTGAAGGAAAAGTGATGGACAGAAAGATTATAAATATTATTCCGGAACTTATATCCGTTTAGGTAAACTTGCCTAATCAAGTTTATCAATTAGCTGAGAAGCTAACGAATGGCTTATTAATGAATCATTATCAAATACAAATCTCTATTAATCAAATCATGTCAGATCCGGAAGAAATGCAATGAACCAGGTGGTACTACAGTTACTACTCAATGCGGCTACAAGGAGTGAATCCTCACAACACAACATGGAGATGGTGGTGGGGCAAGGGGGAGGGGGGAGAGAGGATGGGAGGGAAAAATACTTCCACCTTCACTGTCTATAACCTAGGATATTCCTAGGATATCAGAGTTTCCACGGGAAATGCTCAAGCCAACAAAGTTCCCACATATTGAAACTACCGTGTTCCCAGGGCAAACATATACATAAACAGAGGTCGTTAAGAGGCTCTGGGCGCGCGGGGGATGTAATATCGGATATGTATCGGATTTCTCATCGTGCACCTGACTTCGGTGGATTCATCCGAACACACATAATGTTGGATGGTAAGATCTTCGGAAAAAGTGTGTTAAATTCCACCTGACATGGTGAATTTCAAGTTTAAACAATAGCGAACAAATCAATCTTAACAAAGTGGCTGAAATGATAATCAGACCATTTTATTAATAACACAATGGGGATTG
This sequence comes from Hemisphaericaspora gorwae, assembly GCA_001655765.1. Classification (NCBI taxonomy): domain Eukaryota; kingdom Fungi; phylum Ascomycota; class Pichiomycetes; order Serinales; family Debaryomycetaceae; genus Hemisphaericaspora; species Hemisphaericaspora gorwae. The sequence goes on from LQMZ01000853.1 coordinate 12,219, forward strand.
TTGTTTAGTTGGAACCCCTGTCGTAGTAAGTTTAAAATAAGGTGAAATAAATAATTTTTTTTAGAAAAAAATTCGAGTAGTTATGTGTGGGTCAGAATGTGCTGTGAGTTATAATTCGGACAATTAAAACTTTTTCCAATTACACTTCAAGAGAAACATCTGAGAATGTTGATTGTTTGACAACGGCCAAGACCAAGATTCACTGGGGAAAAAACATTTTAAAATGAACTCTTCGGAAGTTAAAGTTACCTTCACCTAGTTAGAAATTGTAATAAATGGTTTAATATCCAAATATTTAGCCGTTGAGTTTATTATTAACCAAGTGTAAAAAGAAAGAAAAAAAAGAGAACCAATCAACTGAAGCCAATTCAATAATTGGATCTGTATTATGTGAATTAAGAACCCTATTAAAATTTGTAGATTTCGAAAAGGGTATGTTGAGTGGGTTAAGTTGATAATAGGAAATATATGTTTCTTTATTGGGTGAGGAGTATCACCTGAAGACTAAATATACACAACTAGAATCTCCATATGCGCATATTTATATCCATTGTTTCGGATTATCCCTTGAAACAATAAGCAACGCAATATTTCATTTCTGTTTTTCTAAGTGTGGTAAATTCTAAATCCCGCGTTAAGAATTGATATTTTTTCTTTCTTTTTGGTCTAAATAACGAAGCCCAACGGGAAACACCACAAGATGGAAACACATATGCAAACTAGGAGAATACCGAACAACACTAAGAGAATACCTAAATGAACGAGTAATCAACAAGTTTTAGATATTATTTTCTTTCATGGACCTAGTTTCTTTTAAACCGTTAATGTGTGTCATCTAAAAATTTTAAATAAGGGGAATGTGATGAGGTCAGTTGAGCAATTTTTTCTTTTCTTCTTTTCTTCTATTTTTTTTTTTCAAAAACTCTCTTTAACATTTTAAAATATTTTGATTTTGTTCTCTGGCATTAAGCGGGAGGGGAGATTAAATGATTTACAGTGTTGATTAAATAGGTTGTATTATGGACAAGTAACTGATTTCACCATTGGGTGAACTTTGACTCTGCTTTGTTGCGTGAAAAACTCCCATTTTGGTCAAAGCTCCAAACTTTGCGAGTATTTTACGCATCTTTGTTTGGTCATTTCAATATTTCTGTCATTCCCCAATTCATTTTTTTTTTCTCTACGCCGTACCAATTGTGAATCTCCTATTATTTAAGAAGACATAGGAAACAGTGACAGTCGCCTTGTTTGATTTTCTTTTTATGAAAAGTTACGTATATTTTTTTTCATTTTGATTG
>LQMZ01000859.1:2358-15578 GCA_001655765.1 Hemisphaericaspora gorwae
GACTCAACTAAAAATTTAAATAAATAACAAATCACTTTCCAAGGAGGTATTCCTAGCCCTTTATTGAGAAAGAGCAAGTATTCACGAGATATAAACCCTTATATTCATTATCATATATATTTTCATTAATCTATTGCGAGTATGGCTAGAGGAAATCAAAGAGAAGTAGCAAGGGCAAAAAATATTAAGAAACAACAAGAAGCCGCAAAAGCAGGTAAGAAAAAGCAAGATGGCCAGAACTTAACCAATAAAATGGAGACAGACGCTGAAAGAATGAGACAGAAGCAAGCAGCAGGTATGTTTTGATATAGAACTATCGATTACCCGATGTATTTACTAACTTTTTCCCTTCAGCTGAAGCCAGAAAGGCCGCCGAGGCAACCCAAAAGAAATAGGCACGGTTGACTTAGGATATGTCAAGGATTTCAGCAAATGCCGAAAAATGGTATATCTCTTGCTTCCAGTTGTGTCTTTTTGGATCTAGAGATAGGATATATAAGGTGAAATAAAAATATGCTTAATATTATGACCAATTTAAAATGTAGCCACCGACGCCATCCAAATTTAATAATATGATTTAACCTTCATTTAGGAGGAGTACCTGCCATTTAGGAAAATGTCTTGGTCTATTGCTCGCATCTAGATTCCCGTTTCCGTTTTCTGATTGTCCCCGCAACGGGATTGGGATTGAAGGAAATTGTTTTCTTGGAGGAGGAAACATTGAAATTGAGAAGTTTGAGAACTCTTATTTTTTCCCATTAAGTTTTCAAATTTTCAACACCTCTCTTTCATTTATTCAACTACACACCACATAACACACAATGCTAATTGAAGAATCCTACTATGATGTAAAGACCTCGTATGGCACTACTATGCGTATCTTTACCTTTACGCCAAAAATTCCAAACTATCCTAAGGTTAAATTCCCTGGTGTTATCGTTTATTCCGAAATTTATCAAGTTACTGGTCCAGTAGCTAGATTTGCCAAAGACATTGCTGGTCAAGGTTTTATTGTCGCGTGCCCTTCTATTTACCACAATTTTGAAGGACCAGAAGCATTGGCTTATGACGATGAAGGTACCGATAAGGGTAACAAGTACAAGATTGAGAAAGAATTGGAATCTTACGACGAAGATAACAAGTTGACCGTTGAATATTTATTGTCATTGCCAAACTGCAATGGGAAAATTGGTGCTACTGGTATGTGTCTTGGTGGCCATTTAGCATTCCGTGCTGCCTTGGACCATAGAGTTAGTGCTGCAGTTTGTTTCTTTGCTACTGATATTCATATTCATGCGCTTGGTAAGGGAAAGAAAGATGATTCCTTGAAGAGATGTGGTGAGATCAAGGGGGAAATTATTATGATCTTTGGATGTAAGGACAACCATGTCCCTTTGGAAGGTAGAGATTTAATTAGAAAGGAATTGAGAGACAAGAATGTTGAAATGACGTTCATTGAAATTAATGATGCTCAACATGCCTTCGTTAGAGACGAAATGAGTAAAGGAAGATATGATCCTGCTATTACCAAGAACTGCTTTGAATGGCTTCACGAATTATTCAATCGTAAGTTGAAATTAGAATATGGTGACCACGATGGTAAGGACGTCTTTATTCAAGATATTTGTTAATTGTATGCCACATAGTTAGTTTGTAATTTTCATCCGTCGCACGACTACGTGTTTGAATTTATATGCAGTCATCACATTTGACCAAATGAAAAAAAAAATTGTAGGAAAAAAAACCATCTTACGAAGACTACAACATTCTTCAATATATATTATACCTAGAAACTTTCGTGAGAACTAAATATGAGACCAATAAAGTTAATGGGTCACGAGCGTTCGTTGACCCAAGTTAAATATAATAGAGAGGGAGATTTATTATTTTCAGTAGCCAAGGATAACGCGGCATCTATTTGGTATTCTTCAAATGGTGAAAGATTAGGGACTTTAGAAGGACACAAGGGGGTTATTTGGTCTATTGATGTAGATCCAGAAACTCGCTTATGTGCCACAGGTGCCGGTGATATGACTATAAAATTATGGAGAGTAGAGGATGGTCAATGCCTATACACTTGGGATTCACCATCTCCCGTTAGAAGAGTTGCATTTTCTACTGATGGAAAGAGATTGTTGGCTATTGCCGACCAAGTTATGGGTCACAAAGGTACTATTTCCGTATTTGACATTCTTCAAGACGATAATGCTCTCACTCAACAAAACAGGGAACCAACATTAGTTATCGAAACTGCAGACGGAGGGTCTAGAGCCACTGTTGCTGGTTGGTCAGCAGATGATAAATATATTATTGCTGGCCATGACGACGGTCATGTTTCCAAATATGATGCTGCATCTGGTGAATTAGTTTCTTCCTTACAAGCCCACGGTATTTACACCGAAGAAAAGAACATTACAATCACCGATATTCAATTTGCTCTGGAAGATAAGTCTTACTTTATTACATCTTCAAAAGATAAGACAGCAGCTTTAATAGATGTTGATACATTCGAAATTTTAAAGGTTTTCAAAGCAGATGCTCCAATGAACACTGCTGCTATCACTCCAATTAAAGACTTTGTCATCTTGGGTGGTGGTCAAGAAGCCAGAAATGTTACTACGACAGCTGAATCTCAAGGTAAATTCGAAGCTAGGTTCTATCACAAAATCTTCGAAGAAGAAATTGGTCGTGTTAAAGGTCATTTCGGTCCATTAAATACTATTGCTGTTCACCCAGATGGTACTGGTTACAGTAGTGGTGGGGAAGATGGTTTTATCAGAGTCCATACTTTTGACAAATCCTACAATGAATTCCTATTTGATGCTGAAAGAACAGAAAGAGCTGCCGCTGCTGGTACTATCTAAGCTTGAATCAACGCTTACTTAATGTCATTACATACTTTCATAAACTTTGTATATTAGTTTAGGTACTTTATAAAACACACCTCTTGGAGAGTATTTTACTTGTAATTAGAGTTTCATGAGATCTTGGGAATAACCATTTCTTTTCAAACTAGAAGTGAAAGTTTACAATTTGTAGCGCATGAAGGTGGAACATTAAGAAAATTCTACAGAGCGCATGAAATTCCTTCTTTCAAATCCAGTTTATGGAGAAAGAATTGAAAACAATCTCCTTAGTTGTATTTCTATGAGAAAATGATTAATAGTACGTCACTTCTAATTACTATATTAAACACTTTATTGATGGCACCAAAGTTGATAGATCAGCACCGTTGGAAAAAAATCCCCGATTAGGAAACCAGATGAGGTGCAGATCAAAAATTTCAAACACGTGACTTAAATTAGTAATCAGGTTTGAGGTTTTTTTGGCAATCTCTTTTAAATCAAGGCTACCTCCATCGCAAATACACTTGGTTTGGAAAAGTAACTAGACTACTTCTACATTTTCACCAGAACTTGTGTTTCACTTAATACTTAAACAATAAAAAATGGCACCTGCAAGAAACAGGAATGGAACAACATCGCAGGATTCCGAGTCTGAGTCAGATGATGGTGGTGGCTTTGTGTTAAATGATCCACAATACAACAAGCTGAGAAGATCGAGAAGGGTGACGGTCCGTAACACATCTTATAAGGAAGAAAGTGAAAGTGACTATGATTCTGACACGTATTCTAATATAACGGTGAATAGGAGAGCTAGAAATACACGTTCAAAAACGCGTGCTACAAAGAGAAGAAAGACTACGACTGAAGCTGAATATGACAATGTTAACGATTCTGACTATGTTATCGATCTTGATAATGAGCCTGAAAACGGATTAGAAGAAGAAGAAGAAGAAGAATTACTGATTATTTCTATAAATAATGTTAACAGAGATGGATCCTCGACGAATTTGGCAATTGATCTTACAGATGATGAGCTCCCACTTGTGGAGCGAGCAGAACAAAGAGTGACCAGGAAACAAGCTGAACGAGGGAAGGTTAAAAGAAAGACTCCAGGTAAGAAAAAGAAAGAACCCAAAGTCAAAGTTCCATATTTTACGCGTATTACGGAACGGTTGTATGAGCATCATCCCGAATTGAAGGAAACATTCGCACATTTAGCAACATGTGAAAAGATTAAGACAGAGCGAGCAGAGCATCCACCCGGAATGACAATAAGACTCTTGCCATTTCAATTAGAAGGTTTGAATTGGCTTATTAAGCAAGAAGACGGAGAATTTCAGGGAGGTATCTTAGCAGATGAGATGGGAATGGGTAAAACTATTCAGACTATAGGTCTATTTATGCATGATAGGACGAAGAAACCAAATTTAGTTGTTGGCCCAACTGTCGCACTTATGCAATGGAAGAATGAAATTGAAAAACATACTGAACCTGGGCTGTTGAAGGTTCTTTTGTTCCATGGAGCTAATAGAACCAGTAGCATCGAAGAATTATCCAAATATGATGTTATTCTTACGTCTTATTCAGTTCTAGAATCCGTATTTAGAAAGCAAAACTATGGGTTTAAAAGGAAAAGCGGATTAGTAAAAGAAGAATCCCCGTTGCATAAGATGGAGTTTTATAGGGTTATTCTTGATGAAGCTCATAATATCAAAGACAAAACATCAAATACTTCCAAAGCTGCCAACAATTTAATATCGAAAAAGAGATGGTGTTTAACGGGGACACCATTACAAAATAGAATTGGAGAAATGTATTCATTGATTAGATACATGAAGATTGAACCGTTTTCACAATATTTTTGTACTAAATGTGAATGCACAAGTTCACACTGGCAATTTAGTGATTGGAGACACTGTGATAATCAAAAATGTAGACATTCTTTGATGCAACATACATCTCATTTTAATCACTTTCTATTAAAGAATATTCAAAAATATGGGGTAGAAGGTTTTGGTTTGGAAAGTTTCCAAAATCTTAGACTTGTTTTAAATAATATAATGTTAAGAAGAACCAAACTTGAAAGAGCAGATGATCTAGGGTTGCCTCCAAGGATTGTCGAAATCCGACGTGATAGATTTAACGAAGAAGAGAAAGATTTATATACTTCGCTTTATAGTGATTCAAAGAGAAAATTTAATGATTATGTTGCAGAAGGGGTTGTTTTGAATAATTATGCAAATATTTTCACTTTGATAACGAGAATGAGGCAATTGGCTGATCATCCAGATTTGGTTCTTAAAAGGGTTGGTGTCAATGCTATTACTGACAATATCGAAGGGGTAATAATGTGTCAGTTGTGTGACGACGAGGCAGAAGAACCTATTGAATCAAAATGTCATCATAGGTTTTGCAGAATGTGCATTCAAGAATATGTCGAATCATTTATGGGAGATAGTAACAAGCTACCGTGCCCAGTATGTCATATTGGCCTTTCAATCGATTTAGAGCAACCAGCTATTGAAATAGATGAAGAATTATTTTCAAAAGCTTCAATTGTAAATCGTATTAAGATGGGAGCCCATGGCAGTGAATGGAGATCTTCAACCAAAATTGAAGCTTTAGTTGAAGAATTGTACAAGCTCAGATCAGACAAGCATACCATCAAATCAATTGTGTTTTCACAATTCACTTCCATGCTAGATTTAATTGAATGGAGATTGAAACGCGCAGGATTCCAAACTGTGAAATTACAAGGTTCAATGTCTCCTCAACAGCGAGACAATACTATCAAATATTTTATGGAAAACACTGAAGTTGAAGTCTTTTTAGTTTCTTTGAAAGCAGGTGGAGTTGCACTTAATCTATGCGAAGCATCACAAGTGTTCTTAATGGATCCTTGGTGGAATCCAAGTGTTGAATGGCAATCAATGGATCGAGTACACAGAATTGGACAAAAACGACCAATTCGAATTACTAGATTCTGTATTGAGGATAGTATTGAACTGAAAATTATAGAGCTACAAGAAAAAAAAGCCAACATGATCAATGCTACAATAAACCAAGATGATGCTGCCATTAACAAGTTAACCCCTGATGATTTACAGTTTTTGTTTACTAATTAGTCGTTTTATGAGTATTTATTTATCAATGAATTGAATGTTTGCAACCAAAAGCATAAAGTTAGTACAAAAGTGATTAAGGGTGTGAGTCATAGAATGTGCGAAAAATTAACTTTTACGGCGCACGCTTTTGTTTATTAATTGAGCGATAACGTTAATTCAGTCACAAAAGAAAAATTTATGTGAATTCCGTAGTACGCACTCTTTTGAATATTCTTATAACCAATTATTATTATTACTAGGATTATTTAAATATTATCATACAAGTACTAAAGTGAAAAATTTTTTTTTCTTCATTAATTCTTCTTCCTCTCTTCCCTTACAAGTGATACAATTGAGCAAAGATGTCAGACTTTTGGTTGAAGTACTTGGATAATCCTACATTGTCTGTTTTGCCCCATGATTTTTTAAAACCTGCTAATAATAAATCAGTTGAAGGTACTCATTCATTTGAAATTCCAACCAATACTGATTTTATCACAGGATTGTCTGTTTTCGCCGCTTTGGTTTACAGATTGACTGGTGATGAAGACATTGTAATTGCTACTGATTCACCACAAGATTCAACTGAATTTATAATTAGATTAAATTTAACTCCTGAAATTACTTTCAAAGATCTCGTTGCAAAAATTACGGCTGAATATGAAACTAATCAAAAGAACATAAATTATAAATCTTTATCTGAGATATCTCATGCAATCAAACAAGCTAAAAGATTGGAAGAAAATCCAGGTTTGTTTAGATTGTCATATCAACACAGCAACCCTCACCAACAGTTGAGTACCACTGTTGAAGGTTCTATTCGTGATATAGCTGTATTCACCGATGGCAGCAATTTTACCATTTTTTATAATGCTTTATTGTATTCTCATGACAGAATTGCCATCTTTGGTGAACAATTTGTACAGTATATTAATTCTGCTATTGTTGAACCAGATGTTGTGATAACAAAGGTGAATTTAATAACCGAATCCCAAAAGAAACACTTACCTGACCCAACTATAGATTTGGATTGGTCAGGATATAGAGGTGCAATCCAAGATATTTTTATGAGAAATGCCGAAGCACATCCAGAAAGACCATGTGTTGTTGAAACTGAGTCATTCCTCGACCCAAGTTCCAAAACTCGTACGTTTACTTATCAACAAATTAATCAAGCCTCGAACATTGTTGGTAACTATTTGAAAGAAACTGGTATCAAAAAAGGGGATATCGCCATGATTTATGCCTACCGTGGTGTTGATTTGATGGTTGCTGTCATGGGTGTCTTAAAGGCAGGAGCCACTTTTTCCGTCATTGATCCTGCATATCCTCCGTCAAGACAAAACATTTACTTATCTGTTGCGAAGCCAAGAGCCTTAATTGGTTTAGAAAAGGCAGGAACTTTGGATCAATTGGTTGTTGACTATATCAAAAATGAATTGGATGTTATCACTACGATTCCACAATTAAAAATCAATGATGATGGGTCTATTATCGGTGGTAAGATAGAAGGGTCAACTTCCGATGGTGATTGTCTTGCTGCTTATGAAAGGTTTAAAGATGAACCAACTGGAGTGATTGTTGGTCCTGATTCCAACCCAACTTTATCATTCACTTCTGGTTCTGAAGGTATTCCTAAGGGTGTTTTGGGTCGTCACTATTCCTTAGCATACTATTTCCAATGGATGGCTGAGAGATTTGGCTTATCTGAAAACGACAAATTCACTATGCTTTCAGGTATTGCACATGATCCAATCCAAAGAGATATGTTCACTCCATTGTTCTTGGGTGCTCAATTATTAGTTCCTACTGCCGATGATATTGGTACTCCAGGTAAATTGGCTGATTGGATGGCCGAGTATGGTGCTACTGTTACTCATTTAACTCCGGCCATGGGTCAATTATTAAGCGCTCAAGCCAGTACTCCAATTCCAAGTTTACATCATGCATTCTTTGTTGGTGATATCTTGACTAAGAGAGATTGTTTGAGATTGCAAAGTTTAGCGGAAAATGTTTACATTGTTAATATGTATGGAACTACTGAAACTCAAAGAGCAGTCTCATATTTCGAAATTAAAAGTAGAAAGGGAGATCCCCTTTATTTAAGGAACTTGAAAGATGTTATGCCAGCTGGTACCGGTATGCACAATGTCCAACTATTAGTTGTTAACAGGCATCATACATCGCAAACTTGTGGGGTTGGTGAGGTTGGTGAAATCTATGTCAGAGCAGCAGGCTTGGCTGAAGGATACCGTGGTTTACCAGATTTGAATGCTGCCAAATTCATTACTAATTGGTACGTTGATCCGGCTAAATGGGTTAAACAAGACTTTGAAAATAAGAAACCAGAAGAAACTTGGAGAGAGCATGGTTGGTTTGGCCCAAGAGATAGAATGTACAGATCTGGTGACTTGGGTCGTTATTTACCAGATGGTAATGTTGAATGCTGTGGAAGGGCTGATGATCAAGTTAAAATTAGAGGTTTTAGAATCGAATTAGGTGAAATTGATACTCATTTATCTCAACATCCTTTAGTTAGGGAGAATGTCACCTTGGTCAAAAAAGATAAGAATCAAGAACCAACTTTAATTTCATATATAGTTCCTAAGGATTCCCCAGAATTACAATCTTTCAAATCTGAAATTGACGATTCTGTTGAAGAAGCAAATGACCCAATCGTCAGAGGCTTGGCTGCTTACAGAGAATTAATCAAAGATATTAAGGCATACTTAAAGAAGAAGTTAGCTTCTTACGCCATTCCAACTATTATCGTTCCATTAGTCGTGTTGCCTTTGAATCCAAATGGTAAGGTCGACAAGCCAAAGTTGCCATTCCCAGATACTGCCCAATTAGCGGCCGTTTCTAAATTGAGTACTTCTGCGAAGGATCTTGAAGATGCAGAACAAGAAGAACTTACGAACTTGGAAGAACAAATCAGAGAATTGTGGTTTGAAATCTTACCTAACCGTCCAGCTGCAATCTCTAAGCTAGACTCATTCTTTGATTTGGGAGGACATTCAATCTTGGGTACTCGTATGATTTTCGAATTAAGAAAAAAGTTAAATGTTGAAATTCCATTAGGCGTTATTTTTAAGAATCCAACAGTTGAACAGTTTGCTAGAGAAGTTGAAAATGTCATCAAAGGGGGTCAGGATTTCCAATTAGCCGATCAAGGCAAGAGTTCCCAAGAGCAACCAGGTATCACCTCTATTGCTCAAAAGGAAGAAATCAGTTATGCAAAGGATGCTGTTCAATTGTCGCAATCAGCACTTTTGCCGTCATACCCATCGTTGGATAAATTAGATACTTCCAAGACGATTAATGTATTTGTTACCGGTGCTACTGGGTTCTTGGGTTCCTTCATTGTTCGTGATTTATTAACTGTTCGTAAGAATATCGATATAAAGGTATTCGCTCATGTCAGAGCTTCCACTCATGAAACCGGGTTAGAAAGATTACGTCATGCTGGAACTACATTTGGTATTTGGGATGAAACATGGACTGATAAGATTGAAATTGTTCTTGGTGATTTATCTAAGAAACAGTTTGGCTTAGAAGACACTGAATGGAGAAAGTTGACTAACACGATTGATGTAATTATCCATAATGGTGCCTTTGTTCACTGGGTTTATCCTTACTCTCAATTACGTGAAGCCAATGTTATCGGTACCATTAATGTTTTGAATATGGCCGGTGAAGGTAAAGCCAAGCAATTTTCATTCGTTTCTTCGACTTCTGCCCTTGATACTGATTACTTTGTCAACTTATCTGATGAATTATTAGGCAGAAACAAGAACGGTATTTCTGAGGATGATCAATTGGCCGGCTCAGCAAGAGGTTTAGGAAATGGTTATGGTCAATCGAAGTGGGCAGCCGAATTTATAATTAGACGAGCAGGTGACAGAGGCTTAAGAGGATGTATTACAAGACCAGGATATGTCACTGGATTTTCTAAGACTGGTGCTTCCAATACTGATGATTTCTTATTGAGAATGCTTAAGGGTTCGGCCGAATTGGGATTATACCCAGATATCACCAATAATGTCAACATGGTTCCTGTTGACCATGTTGCTAGAGTCGTCACCGCAACTGCCTTACATCCTCCTGTTGACTCTGAATTGGCAGTTGCTCATGTTACTGGTCATCCAAGAATTCAATTCAATAACTTCTTGGGATGCTTACAATCTTATGGTTACAATATCAAACTGGCCGATTACCCAGTTTGGACTACTGCATTAGAAAGATTTGTTGTCGAAGAGTCTAAAGAATCTGCATTGTTTCCATTATTACATTTTGTTTTGGACAATTTACCACAAGATACTAAGGCGCCCGAACTTGATGACACAAATGCTTCCAGATCATTGAAATTAGATGCTGAATGGTCAGGTGAAGATGTCAGCGCAGGAAAGGGTGTCGATACAGACCAAACTGGAATTTACATTAGTTACTTGATTAAGATTGGTTTCTTACCAAAGCCAACTGGCAAGGGAGAAAAGGAATTACCCAGTATCGAATTAACTGAAGAAACTTTAGCATTAATTGAACAAGGAGCAGGTGGTCGTGGATCAGCGGCTAAGTAGTTGTATAAATAACTTTTTATATGTATGTATTTTTCAAATCTAGTGATAGTTTTTTTTTGAGCAAGTAGATATTCGTAGATTATGGCTTGCAAAAAAATAGAAATACCATTGCCGAATTCCAAAGGAGGGGTTAGATAATCGAATTTTACGACACCACCACATACCTAGAAACACATTCAAACCCGTTCACATGACTATAACATCAATATGATATCGTCGCTTTCAAATTCAGAACAAGAACATGAGATTCAAATTGAGTGTGCTCAGGTAAAAGGAAAAACTCAGCCTCCAGATCTCAAACCTAAACATAGTGTGCAAGAACAAACAAATACACGAGCGAATCAAGCGGCAATAGATACGACAGTGAAGGTAAATGACGACGGTGGTGACGAAAATATCGTTAGTTCTTCACTTGAAAATTTCAAATCGTTGTCAGCAACATCTTCACGCAGTCATCTGACATCTGATAATGTGTATTCTCAATCCCGGCCTGAGATGATAACCAGAGCCACATCACCAATCGCAGCACGACAGAATTCCTATTCAGATAGCATGCCTTTGATTATTGGCCAGAATCAAGAAACAAGGTCTTCTCTACCACATTTGAATTCACCTTTGGGGGAGAGTGGAACACATCCGAAAAAGCAGTGGATTCAGAACGTAAAGAAGATCGATTTGCCTATAAATGCTTCGGGAACAAATCTCAACGTCTTTTTGAGAGGTAATAGAAGACATTCGTTAAACCCCCCAATGAATGAATTATTGGCCAGCCCCAAGTTTAAGACGTATGACATGGGAAACAGCAAAGGACAAGGAAACACGAGGACACAAGTTCTAAAGTCGAGCGGCAATAATATATCCACTTCTAGTATCCCAAAGACAACGGCTACCAGTGCAAGTGATAAAAAGAGATTGGTTGATCAGTTTTACAATGCTAGTATGAAGCCAAGTGCAAGCCGAGGAGGTAGCAACCTCGATTTAACTAGTGTGTTCCGGAGCAACGTGGATCTCGCAACAGTACCGAGTGGGGGAGAAAGAAAACTGAAGTGGCTATTCGTCGATAATGAGGCACTTGATCATTCAAAGATTGACGTCACAGACGGGTTAACTGATACAAAGCTAGAAGATGAAACATTTGTTAATATTCTTAATCAGGGAGGATTCAATTTTAAATTTGACGCCAGTAGGTTCATCGAGGATGAAGAATTAATGAATCATTTATTGAATATAGATACAATTGTTGACGATTTCCCTCAGGATAACTCACAGCCATTCGAACAATTAGGAAATATCATGTCTGGATTGTCCGAGAAGATTTTTATGAAGTCAAAGGCGTTATTGATGGACCCAGGTCATGAAGTAGGCGATTCGCTCGTCGAGTTGGGACAATTGCAAACATATCTTGCCGATTTGAAATCAAAAACTGAGCAGCTAATGATTCAATTAATTGAAAATAGAGCTATGGTCAAGACCAAATATCAGGACGAAATCAACTTGAACATCAGTCGAGCAGAACAAGTTTCTTCTCAATTGGAAGGGCTAGAAAACAAATTGAATCTAATAAAGGATAGAATTACAGAACAGAAAGCAGTTGTATCACACGAAATGATGGAGAAATTAGATTTATTAGAAAAAGTCAATAAGCAGATCCAGGCCTATTCACAAGAAAGTTCGGTAAAGAAGTTTAAGCAATTGAATGTCATATTTGCAATTTTGGTCTTGATTGGCGGGATTTACTATGGATACAGAAGGTCATGACAAGCGAGCCAGCTGGAATTTTATGATTAGTCTTAGATCGTCGGTGGAGAGTCAGAATACTAAGTATGTTCTGACTCTGTATTTGTTTCCTGGTTTAGTGTAATAGTTACTTTTGGAAATGAATTTTTGCGAGCTGATTAAAAATTAAATTCTTACGAGTCACTCTTTTGTGATCTATTCTACACACGAGGGGTATTGCAGAGGTTTTGTACAAGAATGATGATGAAGTTGAGGTAGTGACCAGGTTACACGTTGATTAACGATCTAAGATCCGAATATCATTTTTTAAATGTACGTAAAATAACGCAACAGTGTAATGCCCAGAATTATATAACGTAAAATGAATGCGCTTTTTTGTATCTTAGGTTAGAAAGGGACTTTGAAATGAAAGTGCTTAAATACAAAACAAAGCGATCGAATGTTTAGAAATTCCACTTTTTTTCTCAATTCACGTGGAATTATGTAAGAACTATTCCATTAAAGAAGGCTTCGGACCTGGTTATTGTTGTTTTGAAAAATCATGTCGGCTACTGAACTGTCATTTTGAGCCGATTCTTCATATAACAATAGCGAACAATACGTAATTACACGGCTCTCTTCTTTATGACTAACTAATTGTGGCAATGTCAATCCCAGGTTTATCTTTTGCCAAGGTTTCATGAGCCAGAAAGTGAGCAACACTACTAAACTTGTCACTAACCAGAACACTCTATTGCCTAAGTGACGAGCTTATAAGATCTCGTGGTAATCGGATCTCTCAGTGTTTCCCCGGATAAGGTGGGCTGTATTTTTTGTCTGTGCGGACGGATGTACTTTCCAACAGATTCTACATAGAAAAAAGAAAAAGAAGAGCGGAATTCAATCTCCGTTAAATATTTTTTTATTCAAACGGTTTTTTTGTCCAGTGTACACGAACCACATTTTGACTTCGG
>LQMZ01000859.1:18879-38293 GCA_001655765.1 Hemisphaericaspora gorwae
ATATAATTTACATTTTCTTTCACATCTCATCACACATTCATTTTCTACCGCAAAAAAAAGGGAATTGACATTTGGAATTTTATCCTTTTCTTTTCTTGTCTCCAACTTTGACATACTCAGAAATACATAAACTAGAAAAATTCTTTATCAACCTTATTATTAATAGAGATACAGGAATATCTAGAGGTTTAAACTTAACATTCAAAAACTAAAGAATTTTCTTATTATAGTAGTTTTTTTGTTAAAAATTGAAATCCAAACTTTGCTCCACACATAGCAGCGTTCATAATCCTCGAGTAAATTCTGCGAAATCATGGATCACCAACATACACCAGATCAGAAATCACCAAAGACCTTTTTGGAAAGGCCGATTATATTATCTCCACCTCCTTTGGAACATCCAGTACCATTTGGTGTGCCTTCTCAGGACGGGACAACGATTTCTCTGGGTCATTCAGAGAGACAACAAAGTGTTGGTTACAATTTGCAACATGAATTTGAAACATTAAATGCCGATTTAGATCTAGATTTGAAGAACAACCAACAATTAAGATACTCTGGTTTACATAACATTAATTCTATGCAACAACAAATTCAATCATCTAATGTTAATACTAGCAGCGTATCTTCAATGACTGCGCGACAATCAGCAAAACCCAATTTATTGGCTCCGGCAGCCTCTAGGTATGGAGGACTTGGATCTGACCTTTTGGGTAGCTCTACGTCCAATCCAATACTCAGAGAATCTGCATTATCACCTATCCCGCAGATTTCGTCCTCCAATCCTGTCCTTGTATCATTATTGAATAATGGTTCAAGCACAAACACAACCAGCAGTGTAGAAAATAACACCGGGTTCTTGCCACCTCCATTAGCATCTATTCCAAATCGTCCTCAATCAGTTAATGACTTTAGCAATATCTTCAGAAGCAATGATCAACAACATTTAACTCAATCTTTCCAGTCATATAACCAAAGCACTCAAGTGCAGCAACCGCAACAAAGTAGTCATTCAAACTTTATTCTGGATTTATTAGTATTTAGCAACTGGATTGAAAACTTAAATCCTCATGATAGTATTACAATGATTGACTATTTATGCAGTAACTTACCATTAGACATATTGTTAACCTTTAAGTCCAAGTTAGATAATCATTTGCAAACATCTAAACCACCCCATCAATCCCAACCATCGCAACAACAGCAACCACCACCGCCTCCACCACCACAACAACAACAGAGTTACAATGTATTGCCTGGATACAATGCATATTCCCAAGAGTTATATAACGATATGGATCAACTCAGCATTCAAGATGCAAACAAATCTACCCAGTCCCAATTACAACAACCAAAGCCAAGATCAAAGCCCACTGGATTCAGACAAAGTGGTCAATATTTAAATGTGATGGAGAACGTTGCACGTCCAAGATCCGCGGAGCCCTCGCTCAACAACGCGGGCTTGAGATATGGCGGATTACAACGATCACAGCCACAATACCAACTCCAACAACAACTGCAAAGTCAACTAATTGACAGGGCCAAATCACCTACTTCTCATTTATATGAGAAGACTAGTTTTTTGCAGTTAGCTGCTGTTTCTTCAAATCAACCATTACAGCAACTCCAACAGCTCCAGCAACTCCAGCAACAACAACAACAACAACAACAACAACAGCAACAGCAACAACAACAACAACAACATCAACAACAACAACAGCAACAGCATGTACATTATGGTACACAATCAGGTCAATCCATCACTCCTCCCGGTCAAGGAACGGGAATGGCTCATGATGATTCATTGGAATTGACAAATACTGCATTAAAGCTTGGTGCTTTAGCAACTATTAATTCGCGAGTAGCTTTAGATTCCAACAGAAAACACGGTCATTCAGGAGCGATTGGTACATGGAATGTTTCACAACAAAAGCAAACTTCACAACAACAAAGAAGCCATGCCATGGTCTATGAAGAGTCAATTAATCGTACTTTGAATTCCTCATCTGTTCCTACCAATATGCACCGTCTTGGTGCAAGCACCAAAACTACTACAAAGAAACGTAACGGGGCACAATCACCGATTTCTGCTAATAATGGAAATAACACTGGTTCCTCTACTAGTGCAAGTTCCTCTATGCCTCCAGAAGTCATAAACATTGAGTTATTGAATAATATTCCTGCGTGGTTGAAGTTGTTGAGGTTGCATAAATACACTGATTGTCTTAAAGATATTCCTTGGAGAGAATTAGTTGAATTGGATAATGATGAGTTAGAAGTTAAAGGTGTTGCCGCTTTAGGAGCAAGACGTAAATTGTTGAAAGCGTTTGATGTCGTGAAGAGTAGTTTAGAAGAGAAAGAGAATGCTATTTGATATAGTGATTCGTTTTGTATTCTTGTATTATTAAATTATTATTCTTACGACTGTAAAAAAAAATAGTCCTGAGTATCAATTATAGAGAATCAATATTATTACTGGCTTGTCTGGTTTAGTCACGTCATGTTAAAATTGTAAATTAACAGTATATTATATTAAACAGTATATCTTTATGCTAAAAGGAATACCGAAACAAGTGCCACGAATAGAACATAAGATATTGAAGCAGGGATATGCCCAATATCAAAGAACAATCTCTCACTTTTACATAACAACACAACAAGAGTTCGTCTTCTTAGCCTGTTTATAAAACATTCTAGATGAGCTCGATAATGCTTCTGATTTGTCAACTAATGCATCCAATTTCTCCCCTCTTTGTAAAACGCCTTCAATAGTTTTATGCAATACAACTTTAGTTTCATCTAATTCCTGTTGAACCTTCATTATAGAATCAGCCTGAGATGGGTCTTGATATTTCCTTAAATATTGTTCCAATTGATCATAATTAAAGCTAGCATTAGTAGCTTCTAGCAGTTGCCACTCACTGGCAGGATGTACAGCTAAATATTCTTCCAAAATCTTATTAATTAATGTGTATACTGGTCTTACAGGGTATTCCTTATCAGTGATTATAACACAAGCTAAACCTTCAGATCTAAGATAAGTATGCCCGATATAGTTTCCTTCTTCTACACTTTGCCTTTGTCCAGGTTCAGTTCTTTGAGCAACAGTTTCTGAAAAGAAAGTCATAAATTGCGATACTCCATTTCGTTCAAAGAATGAAAATTGAGATAAGTCTCTTGCGGAAGCTAATTCCAAGCACTTGGATGTCTTTCCTGCTCGTAATATTCCTATGTAGTAGATCTTCATTGCGTCGTATAATTAATGTTTCAGATGGTGTAAAGAATACAGAAGATTGTCATCAAGAGGTGTTAAATTGGTGTTAAATATCATTCTGAACTCAACAGCGAGCGAAATGGCGAAACGAAAAAAAAAAGAAATCAGAAAACAATAGGCTGTGATATTTTTATTTTTGGTGGCTTTCTTTCTTTAATAATTACACTTTGTCAAGTACAATTTTAAATTTACAACCAAAATTGACGATTTGTTGATTGCCATTATTGTGATTAATAGACTGTAAACAGAATCGAGACACGGATCAATAATTTCTACCTATACTTCCGAGTTTGAAGTTGTTGAGTCTTATGAACGAACTAAACAGAAATGCCCAAAAAGATCAACAATATATCGCGAAACGAAGATAATTTTCAACAGACCCAAAAGATACCAAGCATCTCATCGAAACAACAGCAGCCACCAGTGCCCACATTGAAGGTAGTATTACTAGGGGATCTGGGGGTTGGAAAGACCTGTCTACGATCACAATTTGTTCACCATATATTCTCCAATGCATACAAAGCTACAATTGGTGGGGATTATTTAACTACAACGATAATGCTACCTCAGGATAGAGATTCATCAAGTTCTTTCACAACACAGCAAGATTCGCATGATCATGAAAACCTTTTGAAAAAGACCGAAAGATTCAAGTCAACTTCTACAAAGATTTCCAAGGTTAATCTACAAATATGGGACACAGCAGGTCAAGAACGATTTAATTCGATATCACAAGCATTTTATAGAGGGACTGATGTGTGCGTTCTAGTGTATGATGTCACCAATTATGAATCAGTCCTAAGTATACGAGATTGGTTTACGCGTTTCAAAGAACATTGTCATGTAGATTTTCCTGGGGTTATTATTGTCGGCAACAAGATGGACAAAACGA
Source organism: Hemisphaericaspora gorwae (assembly GCA_001655765.1). Classification (NCBI taxonomy): domain Eukaryota; kingdom Fungi; phylum Ascomycota; class Pichiomycetes; order Serinales; family Debaryomycetaceae; genus Hemisphaericaspora; species Hemisphaericaspora gorwae. The sequence goes on from LQMZ01000859.1 coordinate 23,046, forward strand.
ATGATCGGTGCGTGGATTTGGAAGAAATTAAAGATATAGTAACGTCTAACACTACCACATCAAATGTGGGTGACTATATTGACGATTGGGAAAATTCATTGCTTGAAGTGACAGCAAAACGACTAGATCTTGTTGAAGGATTATTTTTGTCTGTTGCTAAAGTAGGTGTGGAATTATTACTGGGTGAACGTAGTCGAAAATTACAGAATTTTAACATAGATCTACGGGAAGCTCATGGTCATCTAGATGATACCCAGTCACGATGTGCTTGCTAAACAGAAGACATTGACGTGTTCATTTCTTAATTAGAATAGGTTCTTTAAATTTAATGATAGACTTACAGGTTAACTCAATAATGTAAGCTAATAACTTACGAAGATTTATATTGTATATGTACAAAGAATTAAACCACCTTTTCTAGAGCAGTCAACTTTTATTTCTTGAGAAAAAATCGGGGGCAGTATTTTACAAGGAAATGTACATGCATGAGAAGGACGGATGTCTTGCCTACTTTTCAGATTGAGAAGTGTCCTTTGTAACTTCCTGGATTGAAACTTCTTCAAGGACTGGTTCAACAACTTCAACCTTTTCAACAACGTTAGCTTCAGTGGCAGCAACTTGGTTTAATTCTTCTTCACCATCTTCATATAACTCATCCCTGTAGTGTTCTGGGTATCTCTTGAAACAAGATCTCATGTTTTCGAATTTCTTAATACAGTCAATACCCTTTGGTTCGGTTTCGGAAAACACGAAACAGGAGAACGCTTCTTTGAATTCTTCACCACACGGGCCATGTGCCATACCTCCTAAGCATGGACAATCCCAGTTAATTTCTCCAGTTTCTGGATTGAATGCAGCTTCGCCTTCTCTTGGTTCTTCATTTTCAGATTGTTCAGATTGATGCTCTTGTGCAAGTTTAGATTCTGAATCCTGTGGATTTTCAGATTCTCCTTCTTGTTTTGGTTGCTCAGATTCAGAAGTTTCTTTGATTTGTTGTGGGATGTCATCAAATTGCTCGCCTTGAGTAGATTTTGCATTTGAGGTTTCATCAACAGCTTGGGTTTGTTCAACAGGTACGGTTTCTTCAGTTTGTTTGCTCTCTTGAACTTCTTCAGCAACTGGTTCGACAACATCTTCAATAGCCGCAACAACTGGTTTAACCACAGGTTCAACTACTGGTTCAACAACTTCTTCAACAATCTCTTTAATAGGATGCTCTGCGGAAGGTTCTTTGTCCGTTTCTTCCTCCTTTTTTTCTTCTTCTGGATTTTCTTGATTGATATTACTAAATTTACCCTTAATATTAGAAACAGTGTTGTCGTCAGTGTTCTTTTGTGAGTACCAAGCGTAGGCAATCATCGCTGGGATCAAACCTACAAGTATATATCCAGGATTAACATTTGTTTTGATTGGCGAAAATTTGTTGGATGAAGTGTATTTTCTAGAACATGACGCCAATCTTTTAGATGACTGACGTGCAATGGTTTGTCTAGCAATATGTCTATACATTGTTTTTCAAATGTGTCTATAATAGGTATTTATTGTATCTGGATCTTAATGCGATTTAAATGTTTAGTTCCACCTGAAAATTTTTTTTGACAAGGTGCTGAGTAATTCCGTAGGGAACTTAAAAGAGCTCTTGACCGATTAACGCGGGTAGTAATTTACAAACTATATGCAGGCACACGGGAATAGGTTCTCAAACAAGAGAGAACCCTACAAAGATATCTACCTGATAAACTTTCGAAACACGAAAACGCAGTCATTAAGTTCTATACAGTTACATACTACATAGAATCCAATTATTAACTTAAGTTTCTTTTTTTGAAGGGTACCGCATTTTGATTTTGATGCTTTCACAGGGCTCATGATTGATTTTTTCTTAGTTTGCAACTTCTTCAGTCTTTACAACTGGTTGTTCGACTTCCTTAACTTGCTCGATTACTTCTTCAGTAGCAGAAGCAATTTCTTCAGCAGCTTTGGCAACTGGTTCTTCAGCAACTGGTTCTTCAACAGCTGGAGCTGTAGATTCTTCGTTATCTTCTTCAGCACCTTCTTCTGGAAGGTTGTTAATGTTTGCGAATTTGCCCTTAATGTTTGAAACAGTATTATCGTCCGAATTCTTGGTAGAATAGTAGGCGTAACCAGCAATAAATGCGACAGTGACACCAAATAATGCACCAGATGGGACCCTGGACTCAACTGGTGAAAATCTGGAAGAAGTGTATTGTCTGGTAGAAGAAGCTAATCTTCTAAAGGATTTACGAGCAACTGATTGTCTTGCGATTTGACTGAACATGTTTTCTGTATGAATATGTATGGTTATGTATGATAAGACTTTTGGATGATGAAAAAAAATGATTGCTGTGAAATTTTCAACGGTCGAATCTTCGAATATGAAAAAACTTTTTTAACAAATTGGTCAATCAAAATTTCCTGGAGTTAATTAAAAAACAACCACTTCAGTACCGGACCCGATTCTCGCCGAGTTCGGACTTTGTATGCAGTCTCGATATAATGTACACCATTCAATGAAATGGTCCACATGAAATGCCCACAGTTACCTTATTTGCAAGAAAACCGCAAGAACCTTCATGTGCTAACATCAGATCAATAAGTTTTTCTCTTTCCATTCTTATGAAATGATGACCAATTAAATGTGCCGTGTGTCAAAACTTCCATATATAAGTTTTCTTGAATTAGAAATATCTACCTATGTACAAGAATGTTTTGAAGAATTCCATAAGTCATATTTCGCAAAGGCAAAAGGTCTTCTGCGTGTGCTTATGTCACCTACTATCTGTTGTACCTGATATCTTGAGACAAATTAGGTACCGATAAATCCTCTTCATATTCAACGGCATTGTTAGATTGGGAATAAGCAGCATAACACAATGAGATTAGAACTGTACCTATTGAAATTGCCCCCACTTTTCTGAAGAAATTTAAAACCTTTTGACCATCTTTGGAGCCTTCCTTATCAAGTTCTCTAAAGAATTGCCTTAATTTATCATTTTTTGATTTTACTTCCGAGAAGACTGAATATTGTCGTTTTTGAGCTTTTGAGCTATTTATAACCATGGGTGTAAAATTATACACTCCGGATTTTACTACCGATCTTATGCTTTTAATCATACTTTAATTGAATTGTATGTAACGTACAACGGTCTTGTTCATGTATATATTTTATTATTTAACCAGTTTTTACAGATTTTTTCGACCCAGAAAAAAAAAGCGTTCACAAATCAAACACCAGAAGTGAAATTCAATACATGGCGATTTATAAATAATACAGTAAGCTATCTAAACTAATAGCTGAGAAGTCAGCGTTTTCGTGATCATTGTCTTTTGATACCCAAAGTACATCCTCGTCGATGTAGCACCAGGCTCTACTGTTTTGCGAAACTGTCAAAGAATATACTAGATGTCCGGACTTTGTTAAACCCTTGGATTTGTCTATTGTCATCAAAATACCATGATCCATACAGTAATCAGACACCACATCCCTGAACGAAGTCATTAGTTGATATGACGGGATACCATTTGAATTGATCGTTGATTCTTTTCTTTCGGCAAATAGTTTCTCAGTCGGCGGAATGATTTCTCCATCAATTCTTGGCAACTGACAGCGGGGATTCTCTTCAAACTTTGTCTGAATAGTAGTCAAAGCTCTGTTCAAGTACCACTTTATAGTATCCTTCACTGTTCGCTGATGACCCGTCATTTCAAGTGCGTTTATTGGTTCGCAGTCTCCTTCTTTTGAGATAGTCATTCTCGACACGAAATATTCATACCATTTTCCAAACCAGCTCGCTAAATGTTCAGAATAGTTTTCGTGAGTTTCAATCATCAGTACAATCCAAGGGTTAAATATACGAAATTGAAGTAAACTTAATGTAATGGTGGGAGTCATGATATTCGATTCCGCAACCTTAAAAAAGATATCTAGAATATCTAATAATCTATTGTCCGAAGTGATCCAATTTCCACCGAAATCTTCAAGAATATTTGCAAACGAATTCGCCAAAGTGGAAACCAAAGTCTGTGTACCATTTGGCAAATATTCTTTAAAGATCGACATCCATTCACTTTCTAAATGGTGAAATTCATCGATAAGTTCTAACTTACAAGTCTCAAGTTCAGACCAACATGACAGCTCATTTCTATAGTCTATTTCCGAGGTGTATTTATCTAGAACTTGCTTGAGAAGTTCTTGAAAGGGATCAACTTCTTGCAAAGCAAGAAATTCCATATACCAAGGTATTAGTAAGGGATTCCGGAGATTTTTAATACGGTATGACACGAAGAACGGACTCCAATACTTAAGCATAGATTTCAAATATGGAATTATTGTGGCTTGCACAAGATGCTTCTTAAGCATCAACTCAGAATTGACAAAAATTGGTTTCTCTAAACATTCAAGTATGCAGTATTTAACCAATATGTCATTTTGGTTGCAGTACCACGGGGTTTCTTTCAAATCAAACCCACCAATGTAACTTTGCATTTCGGTTAGATCAAGAGAATCGCTCTCAGATTCTGGCGAACATTGCAAAACCTCTCGAAATACATTTGATAAATGATGATATACTAGCCGATCAAATCCACATTTTGATTCTGGTAACTCAAAGCTTCGATACAAATCGCTCCATTCGTGTAATATTGAAACATCAGCTGTTAGAATAATAGGAAAACAATCAGAATCTCTCATAACTCTCTTTAAAATCATTTGTTCAACAGACTCACTAATCAAACTTAAAAATAAATCCGGAGACGACGAATGGCTGACACAGGGTGGTTTGGTCAATTTTGAAAGAAACTGCGTCAAATACTTCTGCCTCCAAGAATAATCAAGCTCAGCACTTTCCGTCCAGGGATAAACTAAATCTTTGCTTTCTGTACTCCATCCTTCTAAAATTTCAACAATCGAATTCACTTGGTCAGTTTCCTCATTTACCATTACCGATTTACTCTCCAACACACTTAGCTGTAAATCAATCTCCCTCTCCTTTTCCAATACTGCTTTTAGGTCATCGAAAATAGCTCTTAACTTTTCATAGTTCACTTCGGCTTCTTCTAATATATGTTTGCCATGATTATCGATTGATAATTTGTCTGAAATTTCCTTGTATTCTCTAGGTATGTCAATTTTCAACTTCTCTAGAGTCCGGATCACATTGAACAATTTCGATTTCAAGTTTTTAGTTCTAATGCTGCGTTCATCGTGGAATTCTACGATTGCATCTTCCTGATCTGATTTGTTGTTTATTTGTTCCTTTATCCCTCCGACACCCAAACCTTGTGGTCTGAGTTTGGTTTCAATTGGAGCTACAATACCTTCTTGACCGGCACCAAGGCCCTTTCCTTCCTGATACCCCATCTTAAACAATAACTTTGCCCCGATACCATATCGTTGTATGCTAGTAGACGGATCGGGGGATGATTGTTTATTCCACGATGATATTGAAGTCATCGATGATAACTTCTGTGTATCATCTTCGGTTTCTTCTAGATCGGAGTATTCATCGTGTATGGCTGAAGCCATCAGGTAAGACGGATGAACCCGTAATTCTGGATCTTGGCGTTCATTAGAGGCCTTGGTGAAAAATAGATTACCATTATGTGCCATTTGATCAGTTTCAATAAGAATATGGGTTCTCCTATAAAATTTTTTGGTCAATAAATATTCCATTTTTTTCTTCTCATGTTTCTCTTTTTAATGGGTGCAAAAATTAAACTAATTTACTATAATCTACACATTTCTAATCAAAAGTACTATAACCTTGTCCTTTTAATTAAATCCAATAATTCTTTTTCCTTCCTTTCGTTAAACTCTTCTTGTACTTGAATATGCTCCAATCCCTCAGTAAGAATCTGAACTACCTGAGGTAGGTCATATTCACCAGGTAATTTAAATTCCTTGGGAATAAAATCACCATATTTGATCATCCACTGTCTTCTTCTATCGCTTTCTTCTCTTTCAATTCTATGTAAGTCCTCCTGTAAAAAATCTGTAAGCTTCTTCAAGAATCTTCTAGGATATGAATACAATTCATGATGCAACTCGGTGAGGTACTTCGATTTATAGATATTCAAGAATTGATTGTAATGAAAAACCAACTCTTGTAAAACTTCTGAATATTGTTCACCAGGAGACTTATTTGACTCGGACATGTCAATTGAAGTCATTTTCAATCTTTTTTCACATTCAAGTAGCAAGATCATAATTTTCGGTAATGCTTTACTTTTGAAATTGCGATATATATCCAACTCATTTTCAATCATAGCTATTGTCGCTTCTATGTTCTTTGGGTTGGAGTTGAGGAACTTCTGGGCTCTTTCTTCATTCTTGAGAATTATTCCATATACTGCATTAAGTTCTTTTGCTACATCAGGCAACTCTCGAGCGTCACCACGCAAGACTTCCAAGTTTATACCTGTGGTATTTCCTGCTGATACCAATTCTACTGCCTTAACACATTGGTCATAATGATTAGTCATCATTTCTAGAAGCGAAACAAGTTCAGTTTCCAAAGACATATTTTCCCTCAATATCGTTGCCACTAGACTGTTCTCAACTTTTGCTTGTGCGGATTTGAGTTCTAATTGTATCGGAACAAGTAAATCATAAGATTGGACTATCTGAGAGTATTGCTGTTTTAACTTGCTATAGGGTTCCTCCATTTCTGACTTGAGTATATGCTTTACTACCTTCTGTACCTTCCTACAATTGGATTTGTACACTTCAATGTTTTCTCTAAGAAGACCTATAGACTCATTAGATATAAAATCTTCTAGTGACATTGGATGCTCTTCCGAACTACTGCTTTCTAATAGAAACGGTGGAATTTCTGTGTGCTTTAATTGTAAGATAATCGTATCCAACTGATGCATAGCTGGATCAAGTATAGTACTGAACTCGTCAATATATTTGTCTATTCTAATTTTCTTCTGTTTCCTTAACAATCCAACTATTTCTGAAGCAATATCATGTTGCTTCTTGAGGTGTTGGAATAAGAATTCTACTGCTTCTAGAAGATGAGGGAGTTCAGATAATTCCTGAGAAGTTTTTTGTAGCAGACTTTGAGCAATTGTACACAATTTTTGAGCAGTTTCTAGGGTATTCTGTGCATCATTTGACCATCTTAATGTATCTTCCTTTGCTATCGAGATTCCATCGTTCATCTGGTGGTTGTAATTGAAAGTGATCAATGGTTGCAGAAGAGAATAGGAAGAAGATTACAATTAATGAGTTAACGATTTTGCCCCAATTGTTTATCATATGCAGGATCATTTGAGTGAAGAATTAACTGAAGAAAAATGAAAAAGTAGTCTCTTCGTTGAAAACTTTCTGACCGACAGATTCAAAAAGGAGAGCACCAGTGGAGGAGATACAAAACATAATGAGCAACATATTTCCACTTAAAGCTTTACATAAGGCTACAACGAACAAAGAACCAATAATATTTTTTAAAACAATTGAAGGAGATGAAGAAAAAACTGCTTCCATCAAAGAAGCCACCGATGTTCAATTAGGAAATGAGAAGACCCACTATAAATTAGATTCTATCACAAAATTTTATAACGAAGATGAACCTCAAGATTTAAGATCTGTTGTGTTTTGTTGGTTGCATGACAAATCTTCGATTGTTGACTATAAGAATGAATGCTCGGAGTTAGGTATAGCAGATTTCAAATTCTTAGTAAAAACTGAGTTGACTACTTGGTTAAATGGAAATTCAGATACGTGTACTTTTAATAAGGAAGAAGATGCTTCAAAGGTGTTAGACTCGAAATCAAAAACAATTGAAACCTCGGGCGCCGAAGCATCAACAAAGAAACATAAATTAGACGATCCACAATTGGAGAGAATAAAGGAGTTTGAACGTGAATCTATAGACCACAACGCAGCATTAAGGGGAGCAAAGAATATCGACTTTGGATATTTAGTCTCAGATGCCAAAAAATTCCTACATCAATTGAAGCGTGCAAAGATTTCTAGTCAAAATATTTCAAAAAACTCGTCAACAAAGAAACAACCAATCATTATTGTATCTCCAGCCACTACTGCTTTATTATCATTATCTAACATTAAAGAATTCCTTGAAGAAGGTAAGTTTACGGAACCAGTACCAAGTAATAGACCATCGGAAGGATTGGTTATGGTGAAGCATCCCTCAGATATGTTGGTATCTGCTGCACAGCAAATCATGGTTGTCGACAATGTGGAAATGTTTTCCAAACCAGAATACTGGGATAGAGTTATTGCTATTTTCACAACGGGTCAGACTTGGCAATTTTCTAAATATAAGTATTCTCAACCTGATCGGTTATTTCAAAAATATGCAGGGTTTTATTTGGGGTATCAAGGCGAGGCAGCTCCAAAACAAATCAAGGACTGGAATGTTTCAGAGATTAAAGTTGACAGAGGTGAAAAGAGATTTAGAGATAAGATGATTGTAAGAGATTTCTGGTCCGAAATTGACAAAATACTTCTAAATAAAGGTTACGGTAAGCTGTTTTGATTAGCAAGCATATGCAACATGACGTTCTTATGTACAGAAATATGTAAAATTATACTATTTACGTGAAAGTTTACTTGAATGACCTCTCTAAACCTATAAACATTTGATAAATGTCCTCTGCTGACAATGATTTAACGTTTCTACTAGTAGCGCTTCTAATCGCGTATGTTCTACTTTCAATGTCCTTGTCTCCAATCATGATAATATAAGAATATCCTTTTTGAATAGCTTCCTTGACTCTATTACCCACGGTTTCCTTTCTTGTGTCGACATCAACGTAAAAGTGATGTCCAGTGATAGGAGAGATGTTCGTATCACAATTAATAATATCTCCAGAAAGTCTATTCTTTAAGTCTTCGGCGGCGACATGATGAGAATCGTTAACTGGAACAATTAACACCTGTCTAGGGTTGATCCAAAATGGCCATTTTCCCTGATAATGATCAATTAATATTGCAAGGAACCTTTCCAACGATCCAAACACGGCTCTATGAACAAGAATTGGTTGATTATTACGAGTTCCATCTTCAGCGACGTACTTCAATTCAAACCTAGCAGGTAATTGAAAGTCTAATTGAATAGTACCAACTTGATGTTTCTTTCTGAATGCATCTGTTAATAAGACATCAATTTTTGGTCCATAAAACGCACCATCCCCTTCTCTCACTTGCCATTTTCCTTCACCAGCTGTTGAGTTGAGTACATTTTTTAATTGTTCTTCAGCAATATTCCAAGTTTCAATCTCTCCCATAAATTTATCTTCCGGTCTAGTTGACAAGTAAAACTCGATATCATTGGCACGAATGCCAAAGACTCCATATGTGTCCTTGATCAAATTTATAGTATTTTTTATTTCTTGATCAATCTGACTCAATTCACAAAATATATGACCATCATCCTGATGGAATCTACGAACCCTAGTTAAACCAGAAAGTGCACCACTCGCTTCATTTCTATGTAAAGATGAAAAATCAGAAAATCTAACTGGTAATTCATTATATGATCTATCGAATTTCGAAAAAATCAAACAATGACCTGGGCAATTCATAGGCTTTAAACCATAATCATGTGCACCTTCTTCATGGTGACAATTTTGCTCCTTGGTAAGGTCATTACCAATAACTTTGAACATGTCATCCTTATAATTTTCCCAGTGTCCCGATTTTTCCCACAATTTCGTCTTGTAGATTAATGGAGTAATGACTTCTTGAAACCCATATCTCGTTTGCTGATTCTTCATAAAAGTGACAAGTTTATTTATTATACGCGTACCATGCGGAAGGAAGAATATAGAACCAGGTGAAGTGGGATCCATTAAATATAGTTGTTGTTTAACTGAAATGGCATGATTAGCTTGGGTTGATGATTCTGGTTGTTTCTGCAGAGACGAATACCATCTGACGAAATTTACTGGATTTCTATAGAGGGGATCAGTCCCAATCTTAGCGATTGTCTTTGCTAGACTCATAATCTATCTGATACAAGTCAAAGAGTCATCATCTTAAACGGATTTATCAAGTGAAAAAAAAAATTAAAAAAACACTCGTTAATTATTTTCATTGGCGTTAACTATGGAGAAAATACTACAATTTTCTATAAAGAACATGTTTGATTCTCTCTTTTCGTTTATCATTCCATTATTCTATGCTACTTCGATATTCAACCCAGGAGTGACTGTTAATCCCTCTTTTACAGAATTATTGTTTGTAGGAGCCTTTTCTATTTCCAGCTTCTTAACATCCTTGTCCTTATCATGGGTCTTCTTGTTTTCTCCATCTTTAGTTTTCCATAACGTATATTTAGCTTTAAAGCCACTGAAAGTTTTAAATTGCTTAGGCTTCTTTATCCATTTTTTTGCTGGTCTTCCCGATTTATCTAACACATAAAGCCCGCTACTTATGCTATTCATAGTTAAACCAGAGGTACTTGATTCTTTCAAACCAGAATTGATTTTAAAACTACTTATAGCTTGACTGGTGCCCAACTGTGATAGATTGCTTGAACTATTAGCATTTGCATTGATTTCATTCGGTTGTGGAGAGGATTTCTCTGGTGAAACTGATGATTGAGCACTTGCTCGACGTTCCTCGGCCACGATTTTCTTAAGGCGAGATTTCGAAATTGGCGTAGGGAAGCTTGGTAAGGTACTTAGTATCTTGTCTGGGACTTTTAATTTTACCCAATATCTCTTCGGTGGGGCCATCCTTAATGTGATTATTCCTGTTTTAACTGATTGACAGAATAAGATGGGTTGGATGGGTTGGTTATTTTTTTCTTGTTTGTTCCTAGGTCTCTCAATAATTATATCACACAGTTCAAATTGACATGAACGGGTGAATTGGAAAAAAAACTAAAGCTGAGCAAAACTCCTTCCCTAGGAATACTAGCTAATGTCTGAACAGGAACGTCCCCAGTACGGCGATAGACGGTTTTCACGTTTAGATGTATTTTCAAATAATTTAAAATTGGATATTCGAGCACATCAACGTACATATGAAGGTGCTTATACAAGAACTGCAATTGGGTGTCTTTCATTTTCAATTTTGATAATCAAGTTGTTTTCAAAAGAATTTCTACCTGTTGGAACTGTATATACTGTTTATGGATGTTTACTTTACTTTCTTGGGGTTTATAAGTCTTCTTGTGTGGATTTCTACTACAGTCCGGATAGGGACATGGAAATGTTTAAAACTGGAGGCGATTTTGTTGTTTTGCTTACGGTCATTAGCCTATGCAGTTATGTCGTATTACTTGGATTAATTTTACGAATGTGATCAAACAGAATGGAAATCTGGATACTTGGATTTATATTTGATAAGTCTATGTACAAAGAAATGAAATAAAATTATGCTACAGTGCCCAACCCAAAGACAATGAATTGGACCAACAACAGAAGAGACCAGAATGCCACTTTTCTCATTCTGACTAGACGCTCTTGTTCGTCCGCAACATAATCAGCGAAATTATCATAAACCTCTTCCGATATATCATCCATCAACAAGGAATCATATATGGTCCAGGATCCAGTAAAGTCATGAAGATTTTTGACTACTCGGTTGTGAATTTCAATGAACGTATTTTTGGAGTTAATGTAAGCTACAATTGGTCGGATAAGTGCATAGTTGATATATGAAAGCTCTGGAGCTTGGAATGGAACCGATGCTCTTACGTTATGCAATCTGATAGTTAAGTCTAATACAAAATATTTCAGAATATCATTGTAGTCGTCCAGTGTTAATCTAGTATGCATATCTGGATGTTTTGGATTTTTCACATCTGGATTCTTGTATCTTGTTGCTTCTTTCTTGATAGAATCGGCAATAATAGATACGATTTCTTTAACGCTCAACTCATTACTTTCTTGAGGAACCATCACGTCACCAATCATATCCACTTTTCCATTTGAGATCCACCCAAAAGGACCTTCCAATCCAGTGTTTAAATGATCGATATTCAATGCATCGACTCTCATTCTTGTTACTCGTTTCCATTTGTTGGTAGTTCCGTCATCATTAAAATCGTTCAATCTTTGCTTCTTATGAATGGTGAACAAAGAATTGTCATAAGATCCGCTCATGATGTTTGCATTCAAAAAATCATAGAAAAGCCAATGTTTTCTAAGCTTTGATAACTCGCAATTATAAATAGCTACATCGAAAATTCTGAAGTCATTCGGTTGCATCAATGTGAACAAGACATCTTCCATCTTAAATTCTTCAAATTCGAAATCTCCAGGTTGATATATGTTCTTATAATTTGTAGCGTCATCGTCGGGATCCCAATGAACGTGCGTTCTGTCCACCACCCCTCTCATTCCCTTGATTGACATAGTCTCGACTATTCCAGTCCCATTTACCCATTTGCTGAAAGACAATGAAACATTAACTTCTTCCATTGTTAAATCAAACTGTGTGTAATTACCGTCATCAAACTCTTCTTCAAACATGTCAATTTGTTCCTCATATTCCGTTATAGACTCTTTCAAACTCTCTTGGTATGCCTCAGCTTGTGATCCTTTGACAAACTTCCTAATCTTCTTAGGACGTCTACTTACGAAACATTTTCGGAAGCTAATTTTACCATCTGACCATCCTGGAACAATAGCATGTTCGAAAGTAACAGTTAACTTGGAATTCTTGGTAATAAACTCCCCCAATTTCCTTGCTACAAACTCTTGCGCAAAAACTGTATTAGCCGTAAATATGACAAGTGACATAAATGTTGTGGTTGCCACAAAGAATAAAAAGACATTTCCCACTACTAGCCAAGAGAAAAACGCGGAATAGTCATCGGTATTATAAGGTTTGTTGGACTTCTTGAGAAGCCATCTGGTTCGAACTTTTAGTCGTTGGAAAACCGAATTGGCCTGGTTTAACATTTGCTCTTTGGTGTAATAGTGATGATGAACCTCTTTATTGACGGAATTATTTTTAATATTTACAGGATTGTAATCGTCCGAACTATGCGATTGATCGTTAGGATTTTTATTTGGTAATTGTTGTAGAATTTGGCTATGATTAGAAGATATAGTCCTGACAAGCGGAACATGGCTTCGGCAAAGGAATAAATGACTTCGATGACTTCGATATTTCGGAAATGTCCTCACTTGAACCATATGCCTGGAAAGACCTAGTATTCTAAGCCCAAACATTGGATCAACCAGAATTGAGCTATATTAATGTGAATTGATCAGACCAATGTAGTGGGGTAAATGTTTATCAAAGTGGTGAAGTTCAGATTGTGAAAGATAGGGGATTTTTTTTAAAAAAGTTACTGTTTAAGATCAAATTTTCTGGTGGGTGTTCAAGGTACCTTTTCTGATCTAAAGGAGTCCTGGTTCCGAAGTCAGAATTTTTTTTTTTTGGAAAATGTTACCTTTGAGTAAATGTTTGTCTTTTTACATAGAAGATACAGGAGATTCTAAAAAGCGATGTATTTCGTCGTTTTATAGATCACTACGTTTTCATTCCACTTATTTCGAAGTCCCGATGAGCACAGAAAACCATTGGGAAAATCAAATAATGTAACCAGATAGATCGCCTATTTTAACTATTCTTTGTAAAATTTGAAGATTTGTTATTTCGACCTATCCATGATTAAAATGCCAAACAAAATAGATATTAACTATTGATTGGAATTGGGTACACCACTGTGCAAGGCTTTGTGATCCTCTGTCCCATTTTGTGTATTGCTGCTTGATATTTACAATACTGGAATTGAAGCTAAGGGTCCTTCCAGGAATAAAAACAAAGAAGTAGAAATTTAAGGCATTTCTTGCGGCCCCCGCAAAAAAGATAACAGAAACAAAATCCACAACAAATACAATGAGTCACTTGTCAACTATTTAAACAAAGCAATTTTCCTTGTTCTAGATTGATCTTGAAAGATTTACAAACACATTTTCTCATTCGTTGAATAAAAAATGACCGGTCCCGTTGTTCCATTTGGTAAACCCTTCCGCGAAAAGTATTTCACTTTGCTTGATCCCAATGTTCATCCTGTGAACAATGGCTCTTTTGGATTAGTACCAACTCCAGTATATGAGAAATATGTGGAAGCAATTAGTACCCATTATAGCTATCCTGATAGATATTACCATCACCTTCGTGAAAAGTATATCAATTCCTTGAGAGCGTTCAGCAAGATCTTGAATTGTGACTACAGAAGAATTGCATTTGTTGATAATGCAACAACTGGTGTCAATATCATCTTGAGGAGCTTCCCATTCCATAAAGGAGATAAGGTTATAATTCCAAGTACAGTCTATGGTTCGTGTGGGAAAACCGTCAAATTTTTAGAAAGCCGGATTGGCATTCAAGGTATCGAAGTTCCAGTTAATTATCCGATGTCTGATGAGGAAATATTGGAGAGGTTTGAAAAGGTCTTTAAAGAGGAATCTCCTAGGTTATGTATGTTTGATACAATTTCTTCTATGCCAGGGGTTGTCTTTCCATATAAGGAAATGACAGAGTTATGTAAGAAGTATGATGTTCTTTCGTTGATTGATGGTGCCCATGGTGTTGGATGTATCCCTCAGAATTTGTCAGAAGTTTCACCTGATTTCTACGTGAGTAACTTGCATAAATGGTTCTATGTTCCTTTTGGTTGTGCTGTCTTGTACGTTGATCCTAAGCATCATAACATTGTCCACACCTTTCCAATTAGTCACTCTTACTTGGCTGATGATGTTGAGCTCTGTGAAGAAGATCAGCTTAATCGTTTAGTTGATAGATTCTTCTTTTGTGGAACGAAAAATTTCGGTTCAATTGCTGCAGTTCCCGAGGCTATTAGATTTAGGGAAACCGAGTGTGGTGGGGAACAGGCTATTTTCAATTACTGTCATGGTTTAGCAAAGCAAGTAGCTTCTACCATTTCAGAAAAATGGGGTACCTCTTATTTGGAGCAAGCTGATGGACCAACTTTGATCAGTACCATGACAAATATTGAAGTTCCAACTGATCGTATCGGTCTTGATGTTGCGACAGTGAAGGATAATTGGAATGAATTCGTGAAGATTGTTTACACTAAAATGGCAGATGTGTACAATTGTTACACCCCTTGTATTGTTCATAATGGTAAATTGTATGCACGTTATTCGTGTCAAGTTTACAATGAGTTAAGCGATTATGAAACTGCTTCTGATCTGTTGATTCTAGCATTAGAAGAGCTTGTCGATGTTGAGTCTTTGTTTAAGGGATTAAAAATTTAGGTTCTAATTTGTAA
>LQMZ01000875.1:6248-19570 GCA_001655765.1 Hemisphaericaspora gorwae
GAGTTACATTTTTTCTTTATAAAGAAACTCAAGACTGTCGTATAAACAAACCTAGGTAGGGCTGTCATTCTACGTTGTATTTAGATTCCTAGTCAAGAGAAGAATAATATGAGTAGAATCCAATAGAAGCTTAACTTTGAAATATCACCAGACGCGTCTGAATCAATGAGTTGCAGATAAATCAACTTCTGACCTCCCCCGTCCATATATGGTAAATTCAATACTAATTGAAATAGTAATGGTGTCCGAATTTAATTAGGGAGTATTTATTATGCAAACGTTTCTCTGTTTAAGTGAATACACCCATTGTTTTAATTCCAACGGGTGTATTCATTGTTCAGAGAAACTTACACACGCGTATTGTTAGGGATGTGGCTGTATCAGAAGGATTTGAACCAAGGTACACGACAACGACGTTGCCAATTTTTTCTTTCCCAATCAAAAATTTTCTTAACAATCCAATTGTACGTTTTTTGTACATCAGCTTATTACAGCCTACTACTACTACTAGTGGTCACCATATTATCATATATCTTGTTGCTTAAAGAGTAGAGAATTGTCATTATAGAAAATTGCATATAGAATTATTTACCTACATTTTGCATGAATATAACCTTACACTCGTAGATTTCATAAATCAAGGAAGCCAACAATAGCACACACACACATCATGGACTTTGAAACTAGAGAGGATATTAATGGAGTTAGACTATCTTGGAGTTCTCTTCCAAAATCTAAATTACAACACGACAGAAACGTAATTCCATTGGGCTCATTATATACACCACTAAACAACAAATCCCCAATTCAATTGTTGGATCAATCAAGTTTGGTCAGTTGTCGCTCATGTAGAGCGATTTTAAATCCATTTGTATATTTGAATAATGAAGTATGGACTTGTCAATTTTGTAAATCTTCAAATCAAGTGCCAAAAATATTTGATGAAATGGGTCAACCTTTGTTACATCCAAGTTTAAATCAAGAATTTTCCACAGTAGAATATCAAACAGGTAGATTGAGTAGTTTACCTCCAATATTTTTCTATGTTGTTGATACTTGTTTTGAAGAGGAAGATATAGAAGAAGCATTTGCTAGTTTGAAAGAAAGTTTAGTGGTCTCTTTAAGTCTCTTACCCGAGAATGCCCTTGTTGGTTTCATTTCATTTGGAAAACACATTAAAATCCATGATTTAAGTTCAAATGATAATATCAGTTACACATTCAATGGTGCAAAGCAATACACATTAGAACAGATTCAATCTTCTTTGGGGTTATTGTCTTCTGGATTAGCAACAGCCAATCAACAGAACCAACAAGGTCCTAATGGTTATGAACATATAATTGGACATATTGGACGTAAGTTCCTCCAACCAGTTAGTATAGTTGAATATCAACTCACAAATCTAATTGAGAACTTAGTTGCCAACAAATTTCCCCATTCTCAATACACAGAACGTCCAGAACGTGCTACAGGAAGTGCAATCAACATTGCTAGTTTATTGTTGCGCGCCATTTTGGGTGATCATGTTACCACTACTGGAGGCCATTTAATGGTTTTCATGGCTGGTGTATGTACTTTAGGTCCAGGAAAAATCGTCGATCGATTGTTGAAAGAACCATTTAGATCACATAATGATATTGAAAAAGTACAACATGCAACCTTGCCTCAGAAACCAAATATGTCATCTAAAACGAAATCAGATACTTCATTATTCAAGAATGCAAAGAAATTCTATTCAGAAATTACCAGGAATTTAGTCAAATTAGGATTGAGTTGTAATTATTTCATTGGAAGTTATGATCAAGTTGGATTGTTTGAAATGGATGAAGTGTGCTATAAGACTGGAGGGTTAGTGGTTATGAGTGACTCATTTAGCACAGCAATTTTTAAACAAAGTTTCATTAAATTCTTCAAAAAACAAGATGATGATACTTCTGAATTTTTGGATATGGGTTTCAATGCCACTTTAGAAATCAAAGTTCCTACAGATTTGAAGATTGAAGGATTAATCGGAAATGCTACTGCTCTACCATTTAATAAGACGATTTCCTACAATGAAAGGATGATAAGTCTGCTTGATGCTGTTGGTGAAGCAAAGACAAACTCTTGGAAATTATGTAATGTGAATCCACAATCCACCTATGCAGTTTATTTTGAGAAATTGGACAGTCCAAATATGAATCAATCTGGTATTCAATTCATCTTCCATTACCAACACCCAAATGGAGAGATGAGATTACGTGTCACTACTATCCCAATTGGAGTAATTCCTGACTCTGATACGGCTAATTTAGAAGCCGGATTTGACCAGGAAGCAGCCATTGTTTTAGTTGCACGTAAAGCTATCTTTAAACTTCAACCAGATTGTCCAAAACAATTAACTACCGATACATTAATCAAACAACTTGATCAACTATTGGTTGAATTCTGTTCCCGATTTGCTGTTTATACTATTGGACAAATCGAGTCATTCCGTTTATCAGCTACCTATGCATTTTTTCCACAATTTCTATATCATCTTAGACGTTCTCCATTTATTAATGTGTTCAATAGCTCTCCCGATGAAACAAGTTATGTAAGACACGTCTTTATGCACGAGGATACATCAAATTCCTTGCTTATGATCCAACCAACATTATTATCCTTTGATATCAACAATTGGGGGTCGGTCGATGAATCCACCGGCCAAGTTAACAATGAACCAGAACCGGTTCTTCTTGATTCTTTAAGTTTAGGACATTCAAAGATATTATTGTTGGATACTTTTTTCCAAATCTTAATTCATCATGGGAAACAAGTTGCTGAGTGGAGAAAAGCAGGGTATCACGAACAACCTGAATACGAATACTTTAAAGAATTCTTGGAGGCACCAAAAAAGGAAGCGATGATGCTATTGATGGATAGATTCCCATTGCCTCGTTTCATTGACTGTGATGAAGGTGGTTCCCAAGCAAGATTCTTAATGGCAAAGATAAACCCTTCGACAAGTTATTCAACTGCAGGATACTTGTTTGCTGAACTGGGAAGTATTGATGTTTTGACTGATGATTCCAGTTTACAGGTGTTTATGGAGAAGGTTCAGAAATTGGTGGTAATTAAGAAATGATAGAATTTCTGTAAATATGGCATTTTATAACGAAGAAAGTTAACAATAATATACATTTTAATTCTAGGATAGTTTTGTTGTTTGAGTGTTTGATGAAGGAGTCGGACCAGTTTCTTTACGTTTGGCATGTTTAATAGCTCTCTTTAAAAAATTACTCTGAGTATCTTTTCCAATCTCATCCTCGCCCAACATGGTGACATCTTCATCTTCTGATTCATCTTTAATATTCACCTCCTTTGGTAATATTTTCACATTCTCATTACATACAAGGTGTTCCTTAACCGTGCCAATTAATTCACCATAATCGTCAAACACCAAATCTGTCCCTACCAATGATTTCCAATTTGTTTCAAAAATTTTACCATCTATGATGGCAGAAGTATTAACTACTTCATTATTTGAACCAGATGCCGAGTCAGCGGCATTGGTGGCGTTGTTAGATAACTTAACAAGTGGATTGGGGTGATTGATGTCAGTGAATTGGAATTGAGCCGATGGTTTAATCACATTCATCTTTGATCTTGGAGCGCTGGCTGCGGTGGCATTGGAATTTGACGAAGCACTATTATCTTCAAGCCCTTCCTTTTTTCCTACCATAGGTATATCGATTGTGATATAGAAATTCTGCAATGAAGTTAGTATTTAATATTTGTATATTATTACTTAAAAAAAGAAGCTAGGTGCTGCATTTACATACCTCAAATTCGTCATTGTTTATAGCTCCTTCTGATCCAGTTGCTAATTCAGTTACTGTTTCTGATTGATTCAGAGTTGTGACAGGGTTGGCATTGGCGAGTCCCTGGGTTGGGTTTGAAGCAACGTCTGCGGCCTTGGCTTTAGTCTTAGCTTCTGATTGAGCTTGCCTCATTTTCACATCTTCATTAGATCCCGCTTCCACGCCCTGAGTGAAATCCCAATTCATTTCTTCACCCAGTGTTAAGAACTCACAATTCCCATTCATTACAATTCTCCATTTGTTGTCGAGTGTATCATCTTTGACATATTTCGATACCGAACAAGCCGCACACCGTATCATGGTTTGATCTTGATCAATATAATCAAGCACAGACCCTAATCCCAATAACACCGACCCAAGGGCAATACAAGAAGCAGCATGTGTTACTATCAAAAGATTTTCCACATCCGGATACCTTTCCTCGAATACAGGTACAAACTTATTCCAAAATCGTGTACATCTATCTAAAATATCATCAAATGTCTCTCCGTCCAAATTAGGAAACACCCCAACTGCAGTATCACGAGGCCAATCCTCTTCATCCACCAATATACCGTCCTTGAAAAGCTTTCTCAATTCGGCATAATTGGCAGGTATAGGCTTGGTTGGTCTCTTTTTACGAAACCATTCACCAACACCTCGATCAATGGCAACCTTTACGTCTAACATTTCTGAAATTGGTTCACACGTCTCGATGCAGCGATAAAAAGGTGATGATAATATGAATTGTGGCCGTTCCATTGTTGGCAAGGATGTGAAATACGCTGCTAGTTGTTTTGATTGTTCGACTCCATGGGGAGCGAGTGGTGGATCACTATCTATTCCTGTAGGGTTGGGAGGGTGTGGTGGAGGAAGCCAATTGACCCTGTAACCGTGTCTAGCGAGATAGATTTGTTCGATAGTCATTGATCTAGAAGTTATTTATAGGTGTAGAAACTGAATAAAATGTTCATAAACTTAATTGGGTAGAAGAAAACGTTGTGTAAAAAAGATGGAGATTATTTTTTTTGTTTGTTGAATTGAATTTGCGTGATGATTTTCAATTACTTCTTGGATTATCATGAAAAGTGAAGTATTATGATGAACACTATGTTGTTACCAAAGTAAACAGCTCCTCTTCGATGTAATAATCAAAATAAACAAAAAGAATTTGATAATAGTTGTTTAAAACGGTTTAATTTCTAGGAATTTAAACGAATTTGAAAATATTGTCATCACATGACACATTGAACATATCTCAAAATGCCATGATGAATAACCATTTCATAGCACGTGTTACTACGCATACAAGTTAATTAGGTGATTTAGATGGACCCCTTAAGATCCCTTAAACTAGCAGAAGAGAATTTGAACTTTCGTTGGTCACGAAGTTGCAAAATAATGACCTTGCTTGAAGTATGAAGTAACGGAAGCAATGAAACCATTCACTAGATCTGAATTTGTCAAACTACTTTGCTTACTTAAACGTGATTTTCAAAGATATATGGCTTATGTATTAACCTCAAAAATTTTAAGCTAGAGGTCGACTAGCAACTTGCTCTTAGACGTCGGCTCCCTATCCCGAAGCAACATGATCTTCGACTTCGGTTCCCTATACGAAAACCTACACAATATAACATAAAATTACTTTAATATTCTTTTATTACAAAGACTGTACAGATACAAAACGCAAATAATAGCTAATTAGGATTAAACTAACATTTCTAATGGGTTTTCAATGATTCTCTTCAATTCCTTGACCCATTCACCACCAAGGGCACCATCAATAACTCTATGATCAAAAGTACCAGTAATAGTAATCACATCGTCAAAGACGAATCCTTGTTCATTGACATCGGATGGAACAGCCTTCTTTTCAGTAGTACCTATGGCGACAATAGCAGATTGTGGTGGGTTAATGATGGAAGTGAAGGCAGTGACAGCATGGTTCATACCCAAGTTAGAGATACAAATAGTTCCACCTTGGAATTCTTCTGGGTTCAATTTACCAATCTTAGCTCTCTTACCTAAATCTTTAACTTCGTTAGAAATGTCAGCTAATCCCTTAGTATGAGCATCCTTGACAATTGGGGTGATTAAACCAGTTGGCGTAGCTACGGCAACAGAGACATCGACATTCTTGTATTGTCTAATAACACCTTGTTCACCTAACCAAGCTGAATTAACTTGTGGGACTCTAACGCAAGCCTTGGCAATTGCCTTGATTAATAAATCATTCACAGATAATCTATATCTTTCTTCAGCAGAAGCATTCAAAGAAGCACGTAATTTCAATAATTTAGAAACAGAAATTTGTGATTGGATGATGTATGATGGGGATTGTTGAGTAGATTGTAATAATCTGGAAGCAATGACGTCTCTCATGGTAGTGATTGGGATGTCTTCATAAGTGGCACCTGGGGCGGCAACAGCAACAGCTGGAGCAGCAGCTTGAGTGGCAGCAGCAGGTTGAACATTTTCAAGATCCTTAGCGACAATTCTACCCCCTGGACCAGAACCTTTAATACCCTTTAAGGAGATACCCTTTTCTAAAGCAAGGGTCTTGGCGAAAGGAGAAGCGATGATTCTGTCAGTTGGTGCAGCAGCTTTCTTAGCTGGTGCAGCGGAAGAAGAAGAGGTAACAGGAGCAGCAGCTTCTTCCTTTGGAGCCTCCTTTGGAGCTTCAGCAGCTGGGGCAGCTGGGGCAGCACCTTGACCAGCATCAGCTAAAGTGAAGCCTTCAAAAGCGGCAACATCTTCGGCTTCTTCAACATAAACAGCAATTGGTTTACCAACTGGGACATCTTTAGAACCGGAATCCATTAAAATCTTAGCCAAGTAACCTTCTTCTTGGAATTCGAAATCCATAGACGCTTTATCGGTTTCTATTTCCGCAATGGCTTCACCTGGAGTTAATTCATCACCAACCTTCTTAGCCCAAGATCCAATGTTACCTTGGGTCATAGTTGGAGATAAAGCAGGCATATTGATGATAGTATGAGGTGGGAACTTACCGGAGGAGTATAATCTCGCCAATTGCAAGAAAGATGCTTGCTTGGTAGAACCAGACATAATGGATCTCAAAGCCATTGCTGAAGATCTAGATGCAACAAATAAAGCAGACATTTTTAGGACGTTGAATATATATCTATGGGTATGTGTAAGTATTGGATATTAGAGAATTGCCCCTTGTAAAGTGTTAGTCTAATGAACCAGTTCTTAAAAAGTGAATTGAAAGTGGTGAATTGAAAAGAAAATTTAAATTTTCTTGTCTGTCAGTTTTTCAACAGTGTATCTTTGTGTGTCTATTTTTGTGCAGTAACTAAAATCTAAAGTGGTGGGAAGGATCGCATCAATGTGTTCCGTAGCATTTCGGATGTTAATACCCGAAGAGCACGAGAATTCATTTTTTTGGTGTCACTTTCCGAGGTCGTGTACTTGATTCCAATATCATGTCAATGCTTCCCCAATATGCATGGTGGAAACATAGAGATCTATACTTTTACTACAAAGCCACAACAATACAGGCAATTATTTATCAGAATTTCTCTTCAGAGAAACTAGTACAGTAAAAAATCCATTTTATAGGAGATGATAGCTTTTCATTTATCCTCCTAATGTTCATAATGTTTTAATGAGTATTTTAGAAAATCAGAGAACCAGACGAAAAGTGATACCTTAGTTATATAGTCAATACTTGACTCAAAGTCTTTCATATAAGAATATTGATTCTCATATATAAAACAGAGTTGTTGAAATGTATCATTGACACGTAATACAAATTCTACGTTTCACTATTGGATTCCTATATTCTTAAAGTGTCGAAGGTGTAAGTTCGGTAATTCCATTTCCTTTAAACCGTCATTAATTGACTATATGGAATAATCCTACCGCCTGTCACCAGGGAATATTCGGTTTATAAAATAACGGAAACCTATCTGTAAGGAAGTTGGTATATCCCGTTTCCCAAAATGTTGGATTACTAACTTGAGCTACATGCTAAGTATCGAATGGTTTGAAACAACCAACTCAGATTTCACCATTTATATTTCCCTTACTCATACAATTGGTAAAGCTCTTCGAAAAGCTGAAGCCCGTTTGTTGGATACCGGATTTGGGTAATGCATCTGTACTTTTCGGAAGCATCAACCGAGTGGGAAAGTGATTAATACCTAGGCAAGTGCTACCGTTCCCCAATTTAAGTACTATTAACTTCAGTTACACAGGTATATAAATTATGTAGACTACACCTAGAAAGATAGGCTACATGAAAATGCAAACCAAGGGGAGGAAAATAACCAAACATTATACTATAGGCTTCCGTCCTTCTGATATATTCTTCTCTTCCGATGCAAGAAGGATTTGGACATCTTCATCAGGAGTACACCTAGCCCGGGCAATCGATATCGCATCCTCATCAAAATCGTAGACAACATATAAATTACGTAAAATGCCATCACCAATTGCAACATACTGGTCATCCAAGTGAATCAGGTTTCGGCGTATATTGCACTTTATTATCTTTCTCTGGAAGTTGCATATTCTCAGAATGCAATTCCCATTGCACAACTACGATTGTTACTTGTGAAATGATACTATCGTTTGCGATCACTTGTCAAGGGCGAGAATTTGGTAACTCAGTGTAACAGAAATTTGATGATTTTGAATCCCTATGTTTCTATAAACCCTATACATCATTTTGTAATATACAACCGCTACTACTGCTGTTGTAGTAATTCTTATTTAACTTGCTTTCAGTGCCCCTTTCACCAAACAAACTGGTAACATCTTGATAATCTTCCTTTAAACACTGATCTTCATATATCACTTCAGCTGCCTGATGTTTTACAAGACAATCTTTTGATGTTTGCCATGAATAACGAATAAAACCAAAACACCATCCAAACACTTTATCAACATTTGAATTCAACCATCTAGTTGTATTTGGATCACTAGGGTACCCTGAACCAATGTTTTCATTCAAGATTGCAATATTCTTGTTAAAAAAATCAATATTTAAATCACGAGTGACCTTAGCAACAACCGACGCGGTACTTACAATCGGGTATATACTATCAGCTTTCTTAGCAACAGTAATATCTATTTCTGGGAAAAATTTCTTCAATTTGGCTTGGTAAGTAGTTGGAGGCCCGACGGTATCAATAAATATTTTAGTCACTTTAACTCCCTTTGCTAAAACTTGTTTAATTAAATTAATAGTAGTATCGTGGGCTTGTTCATTTAGATTGTATGCACCATTCCCATTGGCAGATTGTAACATTCCTGAAGAAATATCCTTTGCAGTCATGGTAGTAGTCGCATAACCTACGTTCTCATATAACTCATGATCTTTCTCTTCAATCATTTTGAATAATTCAAGTCTTTTACTGTCCTTTAGTACCTTAGAATCAGCAAATCCATATTCAGTCTTTAATTTAGGTTGATAGTCCTCTAAACAATAAGAAAGTCCATATACCATTGGACCCAACACTGGCCCTCTACCTGCTTCATCTACACCCAAGACCACATTTTGGGTTATATTTTCAGATATAATCTTTGGAATCGGAGAGTGATAAGTTGTAGTCTTGAAATCAAACGGGTTCTCGATGGTGGTGATTGTTGGAGGAAGCCATTCTTGTTCATTATTTTTTTCATCTTTGGAGATTTCAACTTTCCTCTTTTTAGAAACAGGCTCTTCGAACTTTTCTTCAACTACATTGTCTCCCTTTGTTACAGTCTCTTCAACAGTTATCTCTTCCTTTGTAGTCATTTCGTATAGCTTTGAATTGAAAGAGATGACAGAATACACCACCCCAAAGCAAAAAACCAAAAAAATAGTAAATACCGAAACGCGTCAGAAGATTATTGTCAAAAAATTTCCATCCCATTATGTTGTTGCATATATACAAGGTCTATAAAAATAAATATTTCTAATGTTACAGCAACTCACGTTTAACAAGCTCATAAACTACAAATGTAATAGAAGTAGCAGGAACGACTCTTAAAAGGTTAGCACTCAATCCTTTATAAAATCCTCTAATTTTCCCTTGAGTCCATAAGTTTATACAAACTGATTTAATTGAAATATTCTTCGTCTGTGAATTCTGTAATTGTGATTTAATAACTTGTGCAGGATACATCACAAGCATACTACATATCTTTGAAACAGCAGATATATAACCATACTGAACACCACTCAAGTCTTCGTCTCCTTCAATTCTTCCAACTCTATGAATATTCTTTAGACTGTCGTAAATCGTAATTTGTAAACTGGCCTGGAAAACAGAAAACATGCTGGGAATAGTACCCTTCCAAAAACTTCGAATTCCTTCATTTCGTATCATCCTGCTGACACCATCCCATACTGATCTATATGCCAGTTGATCTACTCGGGAGCTACCCAAAATTCTAGTCTTAAGTACCCAAATCGGATTGGTAACGATAGAAGTACTTACCCCGGCCAATGAAGAACTGAGGAAATAATTTAAACTATTATTTTCGGTACGTATATGTCGTTTGAATTCAGCATATCCTGTAAAATAGATTCCCCATGCTGCCACATTCCCAATCAAATTCGGGGTGATACCTCGATAATAAGAAATCAAA
The DNA here is from genome assembly GCA_001655765.1 of Hemisphaericaspora gorwae. Lineage (NCBI taxonomy): Eukaryota > Fungi > Ascomycota > Pichiomycetes > Serinales > Debaryomycetaceae > Hemisphaericaspora > Hemisphaericaspora gorwae. Next base: position 16,676 of record LQMZ01000875.1, read on the forward strand.
TATGACCTTATCCCACCACCTCCTCTTGGTGAACATCTAGAGTCATTATTAAGTTTCTTTATTATTGTAATTATCGACTCGAATGGTTTTGTAGATGATGTATGTGAAAGTTGAAGACGGATTTTAATTACGTCAAGTGGATGAGTTATTATCGTCGTCATAAACCCGGCAGAGAGACCGGATATGAATTCGACCTGTCGCGACGGTACTGTCCTGTTTGAAACATTGGACATAGTCTTTTATTGATTATCAAGAGAAGAATCTTTTGATGATGACCATTCCCAAGTAGATGATGTTTTTTGGTTTTTCCGATGATCGGCGAAGACGAACATAAATTATTATTGGTAATTATCATTTACCTATGCAAACCCAATTTTCGATAAGCGCATAGTTAGAGGATATAAAAGTATCTAGACAATCTACATCGACGTAGAGAGATACACGATGAACGATAATATTTTTATATTAATGATCTATTTACAATTCAATAAACATGGAACGAGCCACCTACCGTCGTCGGCATCCCATATCAACATTCTCTCGTTTCACTTCCCTCCAGTATTCTCTTTCTTTATCGCATAAGCTCACTTAAGCAGATGGGAAAGGAGACAATAAGTTTAAGATGGAAGGTTTGTTGGAAGTGCTGGCCCAACCTAAGTATAAAACAAATGGAATGAAACCATAGTGAGCAACGGTCTTGGAGTAGTCCACTACCTTGGAGATTCTTTCCTTGGATTCGTCAGATAAAGTGAATTGGAATTTAGAAACTGATGAGTCAGACATTGTATACTTTATTTGCGTGGTATTGGAAGTATGTATGTAGAATAGTTGGTTGCTCCTGTTGATGAATTTTTCATTCCATTCCAATGGGTGAAAAACTTTTTTTTCCTTCCTGTTTGATTACTAACTAACTCAATTTACATAAAGAAATTAACCATGAGTTTTAATAAACTACTTAAGGGTCTTCAGGGAACTATATAAATGTACCTTGAATGATTCTTGTATATGTCATATATATATACAGGTTATAATTCACTTGTTAGCGTACCTATGATTTCTTCTACCAGCAAGTCTTTTTCAATTTGATAATAATTCTGACCAGCCAAATAGAATCCAATATCCTGATGGGTAACTTTTGATTTAAGTTCTTTGTATGCATTATACATATAACCATAACCAGGTAACTCTTCGCGGTTGAACTTATTCTCCAAAACCAAATTCTTTATGAATGGGGTCATGACTGCCCTAGCAGACTTTCCCAGCACTGAGTCTATCATAACTGTTGGGACTCTTTCCTGTTCTAATGCGTTTCTATAGAACTTATGACTTGCACATTCTGAAGTAGCTAAGAAGACAGTACCGACTTGCACGGCAGCAGCTCCAGATTCAATATAATACTTTACAGTTTTGGAATTATGAATACCACCAGCTGGTATCAAATAAGGCGATACTTTATCTGATTTGTTGATATGCTTTAAATAATTCATCAGTTGAGAAAATAATGCATGGGTGGACAAGTTCTCATCAACACCGTCTAAAAAGTTCCCACGATGTCCACCTGCTTCATAACCTTGAAGAATAATCCCATCAACTCCCAATTCATACAAATGAATACTTTCAACTAAGGAAGTGGATGTAATGAAAACCATTATTCCATTCTCTTGTAATTGTTTGATTGTCTTGTTGGTAGGTGTACCGAAATGGAAACTTACAACTTTAGGACTCAACTCAATAATATTTTTAATAAATTCATCAAATGGTGGAGAAAGTTCAAATTCTTTAAATGAAACATTTCCGTTTTTGAATGAAACAGATTCAACTTCATGTTTATCCGATACCGTCAATACACCCCTATATAACCCCTTCCAATTATCAATTTGAATCAGGCTTGGAGATTGATAAATATCATGACAAAAGAAATTCAAATTGACAATGTTTCCACTCTGACGTACTCCTGATGTATATTCTTTCATCATGGAATTCAACTTAGCGTTTGTCCCCTGTCTGGTAAAATCAAGTGATGCTAATGGAATTGAGCCCAATCCACCACAATTCGTCACTTTACATGCCAATTCTATGGTGGAAACCCCAGCCATTGGTGCTTGGAAAATCGGATATTCTATTGAAAGTCTTTCGAGTAATCGTTTACTTGCACTGTTCATTATTGTAATTGTTGTACTTGCCGTACTTGTTTTATTGATAATTGAATCTCCAGTCCAATCCAATAGTAAGCCTCTATATATAATTGGGACTGAAAGATTATCCGTGGTTAACTAACTACTTTAACCGAATCGTGCGATTACCAATATCGGCGTTAGTGTTTCTTCATGGGGAGGGAACCAAGTTAGAGAGAGAGAGAGAGATATACGTGAAGACGTATTATTGTTTCTTTGAGTTACTTTAACGACATCTTCGAAATATGCACTCACTCAATTTATCAATACCCTTAAGGTGATCTTGAATAGTTAGGCTTGTGTCTGGATTCGCTTCCTGGGTAAAACATGCGGTGGGAGGAGGTAAGTTTTACAATCCTTCTCAATGCCGGATTTAAATTCAATAAATAACACATGATTAAAGACCTCATATAGTATTATTTGATATTTCTTTTATTTCAAGGCAATATGGTTTCAGTTTATGAAAAAGTTTGTAAATTTTTGCACCCAATTTTTGACTTGTCCATCTCTGAATAAACTAAAATTTTACAGCAAAGATTACAGCAAAGACTTTTTCAGAAATATGGTGGTTTATACATTAGGTATAAGCCATTCATTCATTCCTAACTCCAACCAACCAACCCCCCTACAAGAGTAAAGAATGCAAAGCATACTTCTGTTAATTCTTATATCACCCAAAACCAACTAACACTAGTTTTAAAATTGAACAATTCACACGACC
>LQMZ01000878.1:4138-15843 GCA_001655765.1 Hemisphaericaspora gorwae
TTAAATAATATATCAAATAATATTCTCCTTAATCTTTTTTGATACCGCTTATACTTGGAAAGCACTGTCACATGGTTCGTTGGAGGGGTGGCCAATGTGCTACCTTTAACATAGAAGTGTTTCTCCCTGCGTTTTCTAAGAACCACAACCAGCGGCTATATTTTCAAGTTCTCGAAGTTGCTACATGTGATTAAAAATTCACGATTTATTAAGCAATTATTTTTCCAATAATATATATAGAAAATATATCAAATACTGGCTATTTCTAGATTATGACATGCGACTAAACATTTGCTTACTCCTCACGGATGAGCGGATAACATAAGGGATGGCCATTTAAACTAAATGTGGCACATATTCAATTCAAAATTCAGCGCTTGAAACAAGGGAAGCCTTTGATGCAGAAGACATGGACTCAGACTCTGATAACAACAAAAGTTTATTAGAGATAGCATATCTCGACATGCTAAACCAGTAGCTTATGTCGATAAACCAGATGGTTCAAAAAGGTTATGTGTTGATTACAGACGGTTAAACCAAAATACCATTCCAGATCGATATCCACTCCCCATGATTGAAAATTTATTAGATACAGTTCATAGTTGACCAATCTGAATTGTCTGGCTTGAGAAAGGATCCCCTTAGATGCTAGTTAGGAGGAATTCATTAGTTCACACTTTTAATCACAATACAAATAATAGCATTAGGTTATATAAATAATCAAATACATAGTCACGGGTTCAAGTCATAGTTACATCGAGGAGAACTCATTCAGTTTTTGCATTTACTGTTTCAGCTATAAAAGATCTGGGATCGTTATGATAGATATTGTTCTATATATTATACGTGGTTAAATTGTTTGATTTAAGGGGTCAAAGATGATAAATGAAAGGCGATTTTTTGGGTTATGGGAAATGTGGTGGTGGGGCAGTCGCCAAACTCTCCTGTATCAGACAGCCCATTGTCGTTGTTGAATTAGCGCGAATATCGCACGGTAATTTTTTTTTGTGCTGTTTGGTGTCGTTGCTGTGAGAGTTAAAAAAAAGAGGTTACATTAAATATCGTGTTTCTTTGGTGTTTAACTTTAAAGAGAAGAGTTTTGTTGTAAGTTCCAGACTAATAGACTGATGATGGTTTACATACCAATGCGACACCCAATACCACTCTAGTGAAACATACCAGATAAAAGAAAGTTATGTATGCGTGTAACCTTTGTCCTATTGTAATTCCCATTAACAAATGTAAATAATCAAAATTGGAAAAAAAGTTTTGGTGTTTTTGTGAAATGTTTTTGTTTGTTGTTTTTTCTCACTTTTCTTCACTTACCAACGAAGCTTACAGGTATAGAATTATACAACAAATTTTCTTTTAATATTCATATTGTCATTTCCTTTGCTTAACGTTTACTTTCTTTTTGCAAGCATCAACAACTACATCTACCACATAGTCTCTGCACATTATCCCCACACGCTCACTTGAATAACAACTAACGTATATCCTTATACTAGTAAGAGCAACGTCTTACCATTCCCAACAAAAGAATTACTTTCAAGCCTAGGTACTACCTAATTGAATCCACAAACTATTCTCAGATTCTATACTTCCAACTAATTTTGTTTTTGATAGACAAGATAATTACATTCGCTACATTTATAGTCTAGAGTTCTGAGTTTAGTTTTCTTTTTCATCTACCAACTGATAATTCATTCGCTAAGATTCCATCAATAATTAACAAATTCACTGAAGTAAAGGTTTATTTTACTTCAATTCCATTCGTTCTATATTAATTATTGTCTATTTTTATATACCATACAAAGGGTATAGTAAAAGTATCCGTTTTGTTAGCAATCTTTCCTTTGTCATCGCTCCCCCTTACAAACGAAAGATCCGCAGCACACCCAAAAAAAATTCAGAAATTGAGAATCAAAACAAAGGAAATTAGTTGCAAACACAGAGACTAATTGCCCATAAGAGTTAAATATATCAGAACGCGTCCTGGTAATTTCAGAAGCAGCTGCTAGCCACTCGAACAAATTCCCTTAATTCTGTACCAACAAGCTCTTTTTGTTAAAATGAGGTCGTTTAAAACAGCGTCATTTAGTGACGAAAACAAAGTCACTGCTCATCAAATAAAACCCAAATCACACACATCTTCACTTCCAGCTAATCATGCTTCGGTGTTAAATCCTCATAGAGAAGCGTTGAGTGATGTTACTTCTCAAGAGAATCAAAATAGTATTCATAATTATAAAGCAAGACCTTCTCATTCACATTCACAATCACAAAGTAAAATACAAGTTTACAAACAAGGACTTGAGACTCATACAAGACAACAACCAAATAATCACCAGCGTCACCAACAATTGGTTGATCTCCATCAATTCAAAAAGCCAAGATTGGAGAAATCATTGTTGGATGCTGAAATTGAAGATCATTTTGAACAAGTCTTTCAGGAAGACGCAAATGCAGAAGAACCATATGTAGAAGACAAAGAAAACATACCACATGTAGAGATAACTGAACAACATTTTGAAAAGTTAGATGACTTTGAAGAACTGCTGATTCAACAACGTTTGGAGGTACCTGCACGAAATTCACTCCGTGATGTCGATACATCTGACATCATTGAAGACGAGTATACTGGTGCTTTAGAGCACCAGAAAGAATCTGAACACCATCATGACTACCTTGAAGAAAATGAAGAAGAGGGTATTGCGCTTCCAATAGCATCTCCGTTCAATACTCATATCCCAATGCTTCCAGTATGGAATTCCACATGCATAAAAGAAATAAAGTATGTCATTCGGAAATATTCACGTACAACCCTAGATGAAAATGATGAAGACACTTTTGATCATACCATGGTTGCAGAGTATGCACCGGAAATATTCAATTATATGCATGAATTGGAAGAGAAATTGCGCCCAGATCCAAACTATATGGACAATCAGGATGAATTGAAGTGGGAAATGAGATCAGTTTTAATTGATTGGGTTGTACAAGTACATTCTCGTTTCAGTTTATTACCAGAAACGTTATATTTAACTGTTAATTATATTGATAGATTCTTATCAAAAAGAAAGGTATCATTATCACGTTTCCAATTAGTAGGAGCAGTTGCATTGTTCATTGCTGCAAAATACGAAGAAATCAATTGTCCAACTGTACAAGAGGTTGCATATATGGCCGACAATACCTATTCCATAGATGAATTTCTCAAAGCAGAAAGATTTATGATTGACGTTTTAGAATTTGATATGGGATTCCCAGGACCGATGTCTTTTTTGAGAAGAATATCAAAAGCAGATGAATATGATTATGAAACTAGAACATTGGCCAAATACTTCATAGAAATTTCGATCATGGATTCGAGATTCGTAGCCTCCCCACCCAGTTGGTTAGCTGCTGGTGCACATTATTTATCAAGAAAATTATTAAAAGATGGACATTGGACGGAATTGCATGTTTTCTACAGTGGATACACAGAAAAACAATTAAGACCTTTAGCTCAAGTATTACTAGAAAGTTGTCAAGAGCCAAACAAGCACCACAAGGCGATTTTTGAGAAATACCAAGAAAAGAAATATAGAAGAAGTGCTACTTTCGTGCAAGATTATCTTCATTCTATTTAATTACATACACAGTATCAAACAGTATCAAACATTTAAAAGAATAGAAATTGACATACATAATACACGTATGTTTACCGGGGAAAAGGGTTAAAATTGCAAGTTGTCTAGTATTTCCAGGTATTACTTAATTATTCCTAACGTCATTAATAGGTTTTTAGTTTCATGTAATTTATATTATCTATTCTGTATTACTTCGTTGTACAAAGTTTCGTTTGGCGGAGTTTCCCACGTTTTAGTAAACTAAAAAATCTATAACACTATTATCAACCGAGGAATTTCCGCAAATTATCCTTTTTTAGACATGATGTGCCGTTGAATACATTCGGAATCTACCTTGTATACATCCTTTTCAACAAGCAACGTATGTGATAGTAGCTGGTTTCTAAAACATTATTGTGGGAACTTGTTCATGTTTGTCCTCAGTGCACGACTGAAATCTTTCATTGGAAACGAGACCCCCCCTTTGAAGGGAAAAAAAATCACATCTCTCTATAAATCGCCCTCTCTCCAAGATTGATCCTTTCTGTCAACTACAACAACCAATTAATCCTATAACACAATGTCTAGCTTAGTTTCTACAACTTTACGTACTCAATTAACTAAGAGATTAGCTGCTGCAGCTGTCTCCAAGCGTGCAATTCCAGTATTGGCTTCTTTACCAAGATTGGTTGTCTCCACCAACGTTCGTTCGTTCTCCAACTCCGCAATTGCCTTTAACTCATCTGAAAAGACTCTTCAAAAAGTTATCAATGAAGAATTAAAGATTGCCAAAGCCGTTCCAAATGAAATCGACCCAACTTATGAAGAATATTTAGATAAGGAAGGATTCAAGGTTATTTCTGTCCCTGGTCAATCAAATGTTGAATTGGTCAAGGTTGATGAATCTACTGGTAACCTTATCCACGTTTATTTCGACATTGATGAAGTTGCTGACATGCCATTGAATGAAGAATTGGAAATTGATGAACAAGAAACCGAACTTGACGAATCCTTCGATCAAGGATTCTGTAATGTTAAAGTTGTTGTTGAAAACCAAAATAATAACTCTGGTATTTTCATCAATTTATTGTTGCAAAACAACGAAGAATCTTTCTTGATTGATTACATTACCCCATATGATAATATCTCCTCTTTCATCAACAAGGTGGGTCAAGATGGTGAGTTCTTGGATAAGTTCAGATACCAAGGTCCAAGATTCGCTGATTTGGATGAATCTTTACAAACTGAATTCGAAAGCTACCTTGCTGAAAAGGGTATCAACAGCGAATTGGCTGATTACATTATCACTTCCAGTGAAGTCAAGGAAGAAGAAGAATATAGAGGATGGTTATCTTCTATTTCCAACTTTTTAAAATAAGTGAGATAGCTAGTTAAGTTACCTTTTTTTTCTATTTACTATTTGATCCAACTTGTATATACTGAAAAACAGAAGAAAATTGAACCTTAATGCACATGTATATACCTTTTGAAGTATTGCCAGTAATTAATCCGTAGTTACCTATTCCTTTCCCTCCATACTAGGAGAAGTAAATATTTTTTAACCACGTGCCGAGAGAATATACAGGGCATCAACCCTAAAACACACAATTTTTACGTGCCTCTACCGATATATCAATTTTTTTTCCCTCTGTAACTAGTACTCACACCTAGTGAATTTTCAATGAAAATATTTCAACAAAAACTGGTTATAGGTGATAATAAGGTCGTACCATATACACATTAATACAGTAACTATGTCCGCCGAAGCTTCCGTTTCCTACGCTGCTTTAATCTTAGCAGATGCTGAACAAGAAATCACCTCCGAAAAGTTGTTAGCCATCACCAAGGCTGCCGGTGCTTCTGTTGAATCCGTTTGGGCTGATGTTTTCGCCAAGGCCGTTGAAGGTAAGAACTTAAAGAGTTTATTATTCTCCGTTGCTGCCTCTGCTCCAGCCTCTGGTTCTGCTGCTCCAGCTTCCGCCGCCGCTGCTGGTGGTGAAGCTGCTGCTGAAGAAAAGGAAGAAGAAGCTGCTGAAGAATCTGATGAAGATATGGGTTTCGGTTTATTCGATTAAAGAATTAGAATCGAAGAATAAGATTTAATGAAATAATTTTAATGACATTTCCTACCCAAATTTCATAATTCACGCATGATTTGTATAATTTTCCAAAAATTTATATATATACAATAATATAAAAGGATATTTATAATAGCACAAGGGAAGACGAATATCAATTCCGTTTATAATAATGCAATCTATGTGAATCCTCCAGGCATCAATTGGGGGTGACTGTAGAAAACAGAGCTAAAGTTATCATAAGATATTCGTCATTGTAGAATGGGAAATTTTGTATTTGGAATACGTTCCAACTACTACATTGTGTAATTATCAAGTGGATGTTAGACCATTGGTATAACCTCTTCTTTATGTAATCCCAATGTCGTACACCAAGTAAGAAAGGCATTTGCTCAATGTTTAATTCATAAAACCACGAATGACCAGTAAAATGTACTTTTGATCAACCTCTCTCATCAATTTAATATTATGTGATGTATTCGTTTGCATCTTATCATGACAACGCTATTATATCAAGAGCTATGGATGGAATTGTCAATATGTCATTAAAGTTTTGACAGAATTGCAGTAAAAATATTTCAAAATCAAATTATCTTGTTGCAAAAACATACTGGCGAACACCGTTTCTGGAAATCGTATTTTTTTTTTGGAGAACGACTGCTGCTTTTCCACCTACCTATTGCAAAAGATTTACCGCCTGAATGAACATGTCACGTTCTGGCACGAGCTTTCATTTCAGACTGGATCAAATTGGAGTTTTTACAGAAAATTGTTTCGACTTCTTAACCACGGAATAGATCGGTGTTCGGAACTCCGAGGTCGCATTGTGTTTGGTAAACCATTTTGAAGCCGTGCATCAAACCTTCTTGATTCTTTGTCAAAATAGTCGAATGATTTCTTGCATTTAAAGTCAGATATTGATTATTTGTCGACTGATGAATCTATTGTACTTTTAGGATCGGATGGTTTCACGCACTATAATGAACAATATAAAAATTCTTGAACAATACCCTTTATTGGCTTTGATTTCCCCTATTGAAGGTATATTTGGAAATTATGCAAGAAGAAATATTTCTCTCCTTTTAAGCCTCTTGTTCTCCATGAATGGGTATTATGAATATTCGAATATACTTGCTACTTAAAAGGGATGAACGAAAGTTAACATTTGTTGCATTTTTATCTCGGTCCGTGGTGATTCTTCCAGATTCTAAATATACCTCGGAACATCCTACTTTTTTTGTATTTTATATGCGCGTTTTAATTACATGCAAATTAAAAAAACCGCTTCGATGCGTTTACTAAAGTAAAAAATATCATGATGTAATATGTATGTGTTTATTCCGATTTTTCAAGAAGATCCTGATATTAATAGATGGGTTGCTACCAAATTACGAATATTTTAAGTGTTCCATACTAGTTCGAAAAAGAAGTCTAGAAGGGATAGAAAAGGAATGACATTGATGATCGTCCGAATTGACTTCTAAATGGGGAAACTACGTCAGACTTGCACTTTATTTCCGAGTAATTTCTTTTTGGTTGGAGTATAAAAATAAATAATCACCGTAATGCATTTGAAAAAGGGTCGCGGATCAAATTGTTACGTTGAAAACGATCGCGGATCAAACTGTTGCTTTGAAAAGGATCGCCGAGCTTTAAAAACGATCACGGCCCGTAGATAAGAGACGAGCTTTCATTTGTTGCAAACTAGACATAGTTTTTGTATGAGTATAATCAAGAAATGTAGTTTCAAGAGGGAACAACAGTATAGGAATTCTGAGTCACTTTCGCTCTCGTCTTATCTTCCCTTTGATAAAAGCAAAAATATACCCACAATGTAACATGCATAGAGCACGTTGTAGATAGAAATCACAGAAAACCGGAACGATCCGATTATATAAGCCAGGCACCGCAAAAGGGCTAGATCCGAAAGCAATAAACCCGTTTGCAGTGTGGCAGTTGTGGGACTAAAAGGAGGGGTGATGCAAATATTCTCTAGGGATGTCAAATCGTAAGATTTTACAAACAACAGAATCATTCGACGATCACCTTGGTGGTGATACTGGTCTTGTGGGGTTTAGACTACGACCACGAGTGTCACGCTGTTGATTAGCGAATCGACCATCTAAGGATCATTATATTCCCCAGAAATTTCAGCAGTAAACTATTGTCACAACTTCGCTGATTACAAATTAGTATTAGTCATTTAAATCAAAAAAATAGAAAAAGAAAAAGAAAAAAAGAACACTACAGCCACTTAGTGAAAAAAAAATATCTGATACAACTACTAATAGTAATGGTTATTAAGTAACAGTACTTTAGTGAACGGGTTTAATAAAAAATATTTTGAGTTTAATTGGGTTTAAACAAATTTCACTTTCAAAATTGTGTTGGAATCATGGTTTCTGTTGGTAGGGTGTTTGTTGAGATAAATCCCCCCCTATAATATGGTTAGGTGACATATATCCGGTCCCAATTCCAACTTTTATTTTTGCTGGGTAAGAAAGATAGGACCAAAAAAAAATATCGCATTTAAGCAGGGTGTTGAAGAATTAGGAGAGAAAAATAAAATAATCGGATTGACAAAAAGAAGAAAGGGAACGAAAGAAAATTTCATAAATGTATTACGGATCGGATATAAAAAAAAAATTACCCATAATGGATTTAAGGATTCTTCTATATTTAAAATGCGTGAAATAAGTTTATTTCCAGTTTCCGAAAAAATAAACCCGCAACTGTCAAACAAAAAAATAATTCGGAAACCCGCTGATGATGACTAAACCTTTTTGTTCTTTGAATTTTCCAATATAAATAAACAATTATCCCCCCGCCAGAATTTCCAATTTCAATTAGTTCAATTAATATTTTTCATCATTAACAAAACATTATTCTTACAATGTCAGACTTATCATTTGCACAAACATATATATTAGCTTCAAAGGTTAAGTCAAAGCTTACCAAAGAAGCTAACTCACCAAAAGCTTCATTAAGAAATTTAGTTGTACAAGCAAATATGTTGGATAACTTGATGGATTATATCCATGAAGAAACTGAAAAGAGAACAGTTTCAAAGAAACAAACACAATCTCAACAACACGTTTCATTTAATGTTCCAATAAGGCCTGTTCGTAACGAATACAAGACATCGATTGTGGAATACGAAATTGATGACGAATCTGATTCCGATGAAGAAGATGTTCAACAATACGAACCAATGTATTACTACAGTCAACAAGAACAATCAGATTCAGATGAGGATTGGGAAGATGTACATTCCAGCAGTTCTGATTCGGATGATTACTATTATTCCGATGAAGAAGATCAAGAAACTGAAGTTGAAGTATTGGAATCAATTCCAAGAACCTTACCATCTCCTGCATTCAGAGAGTTACCAGTAATGAATCTTCATTCTATTGAAGAAGATGACGAAGAAGAAGAATATTCCAGTGACTCCGAACAAGAAGAGGAAGAAAAGAGTATTGAATCTTTACCTGAATTAACCAATACAAGTTCAGCATCTGATGATGAAGATGTTGAGGATGATGAAGATGTTGAAGTAAATGACATTGATGATCATGAATATCTTATCAAGACAAAAGGAAAGGATAAATATCCAACCCAAATACAACAGCATCATGATACTCAAAAAGATACATCATTATTCAGAAACGAAGCTACTCCAATATCCTTAGAACATGTGTTTTAGATAAGCGCGCGCTAACAATATTAATGATACGGTTTACGACACGGGGTGTTTCTGTCTTATGATGGGTTTTGCTAAGGCTAATTAATTTAACGACTACTTTTATTTCTACATATAACGTTATTTATTTATTATTATAGACTTTATTATACAGTGATATATTATAGACATTTTGATCTTGTAGATTGACATCATCGGAATTCCATTTAAATTTCGGAGATCTTTTTTTTCACGGTTCGGATTTTATTTATAGTTTTCGTCCGAATTCCGCAAAGCCCATTTTAATTAAGGTTTTATCGCTTTTAAGAGAAAAAAAAACCGAGACAACACTAACCATCATCTGCCTTACATTATATTGCTGGATTCCTTTATTCCTGTTATACTAATACTATCTTGTGATTGCCGACAGAAGGGGGAGGCATTCTCGGTAAATTTCATACACAAAGCCGTTCTTAATAATCACAATATGCAAAGAGTCACGTAGAAGAATAGGAGAGCCTTACATGTTTCTCTTTTTGTGAGATTTTTTTTTTTCATCCTAATTGTCTGTTGTTTACATTTGACGGCCCGGCTAAATAAATAAAAATGGATATATAATCGCCGCCAAGAAAAAGGCTAACAACCTGATGTTCACACAAATACGAACTGTCTTAAGTCTTAAGCGATCAAACATTGTCTACCCTACAGCTAGTCGGTAGTGACATATGAACCTAATTGTTCTTCTAATTGATATATCTAATAAATCAGATCGGTGGTAAAGTGAGTGGGGATTTAAATTAGCAAACAGACTAAGATGCGGCTGAACCAGTGGATGTTATGCAGTACACTGTAGGATGGATCGGTTGGAAGAAAAATCAATGATTGACCGCCCCCCACCCCCACACACAACAGACAATGCCGGCTCGGTGAAGACAATCTGGAATGATAAGTAATTAAATTAGACTCTCTCTATCTTAAGCCGAGATTTCCTTTCAGAATTCGATTCTGTGGGGAACACAATAAGTCTCGCGTTCTCTACATTATTACCACCACAGGAGAAATATACAACATAGCTGGCTCCTTTATGGTTAATATATGTCTTGTTGGGTAACTGTTTTCATTTCTAGATTCTTTCGGTCCAGATTGTACTTGATACCGAGTTATTATTAATTTTGAAGTTATGATTAAACCTTCGGCTGGCCAAGCAAGGACAACGCTAAAAAATGGTTGCAAGAGACATATGCATTAAGACATTATTAGAAGAAGATTGTTGACAGCTTAATTACTGTTCTTCCTTCATTGATGTTAGGCTTTCCAAAATTTACGTTAGGTAGAGTTAAGTGGAATTAAGGGACCGGTAAATCATGTAACCTTTATTGAGTATTACGATTTAATCACAGTATGACCGAATCTGACATCTTTCTACACGACAACATCTCATATATATTATCAAACAGAAAAGGCACAATTAACGTATGTCTACCCTTTTAAACTTAAAAATGTTCATCGATGTTCTATTTTCTATCATAATAAACTAAATAATTACCTATACAGCCACTTTCTTCATTCCTTCCACTATCTCATCATCATTAGGATTAGTATCATCTTCACTACCAGCCAAACCCTTTTCGAAGATCTGTCTACCAGTTAATTTCCCTTGATGCATCTTTTCGAATCTTTCCATTAATTTTTCATCATACTTAATTTCGGCTCGGAAATTATTTCTCCAATTTTCATACAGTTCTTTAGTAACTTTAGTTCCCATAAATTTCTTTTGTTCCTCACGTTCTCTTGCTTCTCGTTCACGTTCATATGCTTCTTGTTTATCCTTTAAGATTTGTTCAAATAACATTTCACCTTCATCTTTTAAATGAGTAACAAGGGCAAACACTGATGGCATACCTAAATTCATTTCAGCTTCTTCATTGAGTTTACTCAATAGTTGGTTTAATTCACTTCTGGTGAATTCAATTGTCTCACTCATGTTTAATGCTAACTTAGATGCCTTGGTATCGTCATCATCTTCGTCCTCATCATCATCTTCATAATAATAATCTTCATCGTCGTCTTCATCTTCATCTTCATCTTCCGCTATGTCCAAATGTAATTCCGGTATGACTTCAGGATATGTGGGAGGATATTTCACTTGTAAATTAATCGCATGTTTTCTTTCTGATGGTGTATCTAAATTGATTCTGATTATAAAGTTGGTATCACTGAGTAATGTGAATTCATCTGGATAGATTGATTGAAGCACTTCCAATTCCTGTTGTTGTTCTTCGGCTGGATCCATTCTGTATGTCGGATGTATGAGATATATGATAATCTATTAAGGGG
>LQMZ01000902.1:4621-15771 GCA_001655765.1 Hemisphaericaspora gorwae
TATAACTTAATGGTCAGTCAAACATGTTTAAATAATTGAAAACTTTCTTAATCTAGAAAGCTTGTGGCAACAAAAGACCAAAAAACGAATCCAATACAAAGCGTATGAATGACTCTTTGAATTCGTTCTGTGTAAATTTCATAATCCATTTCCGTTGTTTTTCATTGTCTCACAAAAAAAAGAAACGTTCACAAAGGGGATTATCTAAACGATCTTTAAACTTTTACCGTCCTGCAGTTTGTCCGGGAATAAGGCTAGAGGAATCCACTTCTAATTGTCATTAGTTTGGCGGGCATCTCAGAAGTATCCGATTTTGGAACGAGAATTCCACTTCAACTGAATTGGCCCAACGGATCGCAAGACAATTTTAGCACGCAGAAAAGGCTTTTTTAACCTTTTTATATTTTTTAATAATTATCTTTTTCATCAGTGACTAGGAAGAGAAAGTACACGACCACAACAAAGGAAAACTTTTTTTTTGAATTTTCCAACAATTCTTACAAATCATTCAAAAAAAACTTCTCTTCCTTGTTTCTCTTCCCTCTTCTCTCTTCTCTAGACTGATTCCTTGAGTCAATCCTTACTTGTTTCACGTTCGATATTCCTTATAAACTTGTTACTTGATCTGGAACAACTAACTAATCTAATTTGTCCCCCGACCACACCATAGAACTCCTTAATTCTCACGTGATCATAATCAAGAATTTTGCTTCAAGAAAGGGAAAAGTTTTTTAGTGTGAGAATAAATTTCCCGTTCCAACCACTCAACAAATTTTCTTCTTTACTTTACAACAACAAGAAGTACTATTCATAGAGGTTTGGTTCATATATTAATTACTATATTGAAGATAATTATATATGTGCATTGAATACGTCATAAATTATTAACTCAACTACTTATTGATAGCAAACAAAAATGAAGTACTCAACAGAGAAAACAAAAGTTAAATCAATACTTCCTAAGCCTTCCCCAACACTGTCAACACCTCCGCCTGCATTGATACCTCCCAAATCTACTAAAAGGAGGGCAACTGATTCAGTCGTCGATGTCAAGACCCGTAAAAAATCAAATTCATCTACCCCAATAGCAATAAACTCGCCTCAGATAGTCCCCGCACTTACGAATCACTACCCCAATATCACTGGTGATGTTGACTCGGGCACAGAAACACCTAGCAAATCGAATAAGCTGTCTAAACAAACTGGACATAGGCCAGTCACTTCGTGCACGTTTTGTCGGCAGCATAAGATTCGATGCAATGCATCTGAGAAATATCCAGGTCCTTGTCAACGTTGTGAAAAGATGGAATTAAAATGCGAGATTGATCCACAGTTTAGACCCAAAAAAGGTTCTCAAATACAATCATTAAAACTGGATGTTGATGAATTGAAGGCAAAGATCGAAATGTTAACTAAAAATGAATCATTGTTGACCCAGGCTTTGAATCAACATAATGTAAACTTCTTGCAACAACAACAGCAACAACCAAATTATTCTAGAACAAATTCCGTGACATATTCAACAGCCGGAAGTCCACTTACTGCTGGTGCATCTCCTAGCAATTTCTACCAACCAAATGTTGCACCTGTCCCTTCTGTTACGAATATTCAATTACAATCACAATTGGCGCCCACTGAAAATTCTGATAATTCACCTTCAACGACAATACACACACCAATGGATCAACTGAGCGTCTCAGGTATGGAATTTAAACCAATCCTGGAGTTTATATTAGGAGACGTGAGATTGCCACTTTTCAAAGCAAATGAATTACATGACAGATTTATGATTAAGTACTTACCTCTATTACCCATTATTGCATCTAGATCGGCCACCGAGTTATATCATAGATCGCAGTTGCTTTTTTGGTCAGTTATATTGACTGCCAGTTTAGGAGAGCCTGAACCTACGCTTTACATGTCGCTCGCATCACTAATCAAACAATTAGCTATTGAAACGTGCTGGATCAGAACGCCCAGATCTACTCATGTTATTCAAGCATTGATTATTCTTTCCATATGGCCATTGCCAAATGTCAAGGTTTTGGATGACTGTTCGTACAGATTCATTGGATTGGCAAAGAATCTTTCTTTACAATTGGGTTTACATCGTGGGGGAGAATTTATTCAAGAATTCAGTAGAAACCAGGTTAGTTTGGGTCCCGATGCTGAAAGATGGAGAACCAGATCTTGGTTAGCTGTCTTCTTCTGTGAGCAATTCTGGTCGTCATTATTAGGGTTGCCGCCTTCGATTAGTACCACTGATTATTTGTTGGAGAACGCACGAGTTGATAAATCATTACCTAAAGACTTTCGCTGTTTGATTTCCTTGTCTATATTCCAATGTAAGTTGGTGAATGTTATGGGTATTAGTGTGACGAGACCGGATGGGTTATTGGAGCCTTCTAATAGGGCTGGTTCGCTTAATTTGTTAGATCGAGAACTAGAAAGATTAAGATTCAAATTACAATTTGCGGAAGGTTCTGCTATTGAAGTTTATTATTTGTATATCAAGCTTATGATCTGTTGCTTCGCGTTTTTACCTGGCACTCCAATTGAAGATCAAGTGAAGTATGTTAGTTCTGCGTATTTATCAGCTACTAGAATTATCACAATTGTTTCTCAAATGGTTAGTAATGATTTTGCATTGATTGAATTACCGATTTACGTTAGGCAAGCTATGACTTATAGTGTATTTTTGTTATTTAAGCTACATTTGCTGAGATATTTGATTGACAAGTACGTTGATTCTGCAAGACAGCTGATTGTTACTGTGCATAGACTATTAAGAAATACATTAAGCTCATGGAAGGATTTGGAGAGCGATATATCCAGAACTGCTAAGGTGTTAGAAAATTTGAATATCGTATTATTTACCTATCCAGATATATTCTTGAAAGATACTGAAAATGATGATTCCAGTATTATAACGAGAATGAGATCACATTTGACTGCTTCGTTATTTTACGATTTAGTTTGGTGCGTTCATGAGGCTAGAAGAAGAACATTGTTGGATAAGAATGATCCAATTAAGAGTAAGATCGAACCTAGTGAGAGAAAGTTATTACCATTGCCGTTCTATAATCAGATTACTAAAGATGATTTTAAAACAATCACGAAAACGTCTCCTAATGGTACTACAATTACTACATTGGTTCCTACCGATCAAGCTATGAACTTAGCTAGACTGACCGCTGCTGAACTAAACAAACCATTGGAAATTAATGGTATCCCATTATCGATGTTAGAAGCAACCGGATCTACCAGAGATGCTGCATTCGCACAACCAAATAATGATCTTCCAGAGAGAAGCCCACCTCCACAACAACAGCAGCATCAAATCCCTTCACAACAACCACTCCCTCTCCCATCACAGCAAGCTGCGCTGACTCGAGTTAGCACGCCACAACAGTCTCAGAGAGGTTTGAATCAAAACTATTTACCTACAATTGATGAGCTTCAACAGCCTATGTTCATGAGTCCAGGAATGCAGCAAACTCCAGTGAATGACCCATACAATGCTGCAGCAAATGGTGCATTTGTTTCACAAATTGACAACTTCTTCCAACAGCAGTCCAATGGATGGTTGAACAATGATAATTACCAAGACGAAGATTTCTTGGGATGGTTTGATGTAAATATGTTACGTGAGCACTAGAGATAGGTCAGTTTAATTTGTAAATATTCATTTTGTTTTGTTTTCTTACTTGTTTGAACTTTAGATTTATATTTTTATTTTTGTGTTTTATTATTATATAATTATTGCTTATGTATCTATAGCCGCCGTATGGTTTAATGTTATTTTATGGTTCATTTAGGTGTATATGCTCTTTTCCTGTCCATATTGGAGTGTATGTTCAGGAAAAACTAAACAAATAATGATTAATACGCGTAAAACGCGACTCAAAATACTCGTGCTAGTATAATCAAAACACTTTTCATTTCTCAACATCATTCCTCAAAATCGTTTGTTCACTTCGACAAACCGTTAGGTCTATTTGGAGAAGATAAATGCCAGCAGCTAGAATGTTGAAGAATACTAAACGGATATTTCCATCCAAGCGAAATTTGTTTGGCGAACGTAGCAGTACTACACCTCAAACCTTTGCACAATTTCCAAATAGTATTATGGTTCCAGAAAAGAAAGTTATTTCACAGACTGTATGGGCATTGCGCAAATCCGAATTTTCTCCTGTCTTTGAAAATGAGACCAATACCAAGATCAAGAAAGTGAGAGGATTATTATTGGAGAAGAAAATTGATCTTGAAGGGTACTTGAAAAGCGATCATTTCGTATTTAAGAAGAATGCCACCAACAACTCTTCAAGAACTTTAGCAAGAGCAATGAGGTTGATTTATCCGATGGAGAGGCCTTTGATATCAATTGATTGTGAATATTACGAGGGTGGAATAGACGGTACAAGGGGACAAATCACAGAGATTGGGATTTCAATATTAGATCCTAATGATCTGAAAGGCGCTATTTTACCACAAATCAAAACCACTCACATAATAATCAATGAAAACAAACATCTCAGGAATGGAACTTTTGTTAACGATAATAAAGATAAATCGATGACTGGTTCTTCGGTTTTATTGTCTCTTGAAGATTCTACCGAATTCTTGAATAGGGTATTGAACAAGTATACCGAGCAAAGGAATGGTGTTCTTATTGGACACAATTTTTCAACTGATCTAAATGCCCTCAGAAAATTCAATATTCATATATCAGAACATGTGGAGGTGGTGGACACTTTGATTCTTCATCGGGTTACTCGTAAAAATGGTGGCACCTTGGCAAAAATCTTGAGATCGCTTGAGATACCTTTTGCAAATCTACATAACGCAGCTAATGATGCTTATTACACTTTGTTGGTCGCCCTTTCCTACTGTGACCCAATTGTTAGATTGGATAGAAATTTGGATATTTTCGCTCCAGAGACCCCCTATACAAACTTCCACGAATGTCGTTTGGATAAAGCCCAACAGATTGATATTAAGGATATTTCTCAACTTATGGAAACTTTGTGCTTGTAGGGTGGATCCCGTTATTTAGTGCTACTCTGTCGTGAATTGGATTGTATAGTGTACAGACTGGTTCTATCAACCGCTCGGAATTTTGCAACCAATGGAGATATAAGTCCTCCTTCACGTGCACTTTAGTAATTTTATTTGTGACACAAAAAACGAATGAAAGGGAGCAAAAGTCTGAAAAAAAATTTAGGCACTTATAAATGGGGATTTTGCTTATAGTGCTTACTTGTTTAATCGACCAAACAATTATTACCGACAATGTTCTCTAGGCAATTATTACGTTCAATTCCATTCAGATCTACTGCAATTGTAAGACCCCAATGTGTTAGATTTATTTCTTTTGCCCAAGCCGACCAGCCAAGAATCAGAATTGGCTCTTCCGCACCAAACTTCCAAGTTGATACTACCAAGGGTAAGATTGACTTCCATGAATTTATTGGTGACCAATGGTGTATTCTCTTTAGTCATCCAGCTGATTTTACACCAATTTGTACCACTGAATTGGGTGCTTTCTCAAGATTGAAGCCAGAATTTGACAAGAGAAATGTTAAGTTAATTGGTTTATCTACCGAAGGTGTTGACAGTCACAATGCTTGGGTTAAAGACATTGAAGAGGTTGAAACTCAAGGTAAGCAATTTGCTTTTCCGATTATTGCGGATTTAAACAAGGAAGTTGCCTTTAAGTACGATATGGTTACTGAAGAAGACTTCAAGAATTTAAAGTCCGGAATGGTTGCTACAGTTAGATCTGTCTTCATTATTGATCCAAAGAAGACAATCAGATTGACTTTGACTTATCCAGCTAGTACCGGTAGGTCTACCACTGAAATCTTGAGAGTTATCGATGCTTTACAAACTTCCGATGCGAAGGGTGTTGCAACTCCTGTTGATTGGACTCCTGGCAAAGAAGTTGTCATTCCACCAACTGTCTCTGATGCTGATGCTAAGGCTAAGTTTGGTGAATTCAGAACTGTCAAACCATACTTGAGATACACCAAGGTCTAAAGACTTTATATCGCCTCATTTATAGCTTAACTACTTATATATATATTCACAAGAAATAAATTTAATGAACTGATGCATTTACCAAACTAGGCACGCTAGCTGAATCCTTATCACTCATACCTCTTAATATTAACTCGTTGCCTTGTTCATCGATAAAAACTGGTTGCCTATCCTTGTTGGTACGTAACTTAGGTTGGATGTATTCCCAGACAGAACTCTTCAACATGGGAGGTTCAAAATCGTGATCGTTTGGACCAAAAAATAGTCTTTCACCAATAGCTGAACTTCTTGGGGGCTCTAAAATTTCCACTACGTCATTGCCTTCTAATTCCTTTGAAGCTGCCAATATCATCCCTCTTGATGGTTCTCCACGCAATTTTTTCAGTTTCATGTTGGTTACCACAACAACCCTCTTGTTCGTCATTTGTTCAATTGGGACAAAAGGGACCAAACCTGAACAAATTTGAAGGGAATTCTCATCATCAACTTGGATTTGGGAGACATATAATTTGTCACTATTTTCATGACGTTTACATGAACGAATTTGTCCAACTTGAAGTTTGAGATACGCTGGCGTATCTTCCTCAGTGGTTAGTATCTTGTGAAGTAACTACAATTAATCTTCTCTACATACACTTCTTAATGACAGCTGCAGAATATGTTCTTCTTGTTATGATACTTCTAATCATTATTGTTTGAACGTTCGATAGAAAGCATGTAATCTCAGTCTTGAAAATTTTTATGTGAGTAAGATCACGTGTTTCCTTAATTTATCCCAATTAGGAAATGTAATAGAAAAATTTCTCAACGCGTTGTAGACACTTCTTCTGTTTTCCCAGTAATTGAAAAAATTTAAATCTGCTTCACCTTTTCTTTCATCATTAGTCCTAGGAAGCACAATCAAAACCAAATATGTCCAATTTTGTTTCATCCCCGGGTAGAATCCCCTCGGATGCTGCTCAACTACTTCATTCTTCTCAATCGTCATCTTCATTCGCAAGAGAAACCTCTACACCACAGCCAAACCAACAAGTCTTTTATTCAGAATCACAGTTTTCCAACGCGGGTGCTGCCACGCCACAAGTACATGCACCACGTAATACAGCAGTTGTCCCCGGTAGAAGAAGACAAATTGCTGTGCCAAAGGTTGTTGATGTTACAGGTGAAAAGGTTAGAGAAAGTTTTGAAACTTTTATTGAAGAGTTTGTTGATCCAACCAATGCACCAAACGCTTCAGATGAGTGGGATGGTAAGCTCTACCTTGCTCAAATTGAGGCCATGAAAACATATGAATATAGTACTTTATATATCAATTATCAACATTTGCTAATGAGGGAAAATGGTGTCTTGGCTACTGCTATCCTGGAACAATTCTATCGTTTCTATCCATTCTTATTAAAAGGATTAAGACGTCTTTTGAAGAAATATGCACCTGCTTTATTACATACCAACTTGATTGGTCAACAAAATGAAGAAAATGACACTAACACATATAGTGATAGAACTTCAACTACCGGTGCAACGCAAGCTAATGAACGTGTTTTCCAAATTGCCTTTTTTAATTTACCATCAGTTCAAAGGATCAGAGATATTAGAACCAACAAAATTGGATCGTTGATTTCTATCCTGGGTACCGTTACTAGAACTTCTGAAGTTAGACCTGAGTTGTATAAGGCTTGTTTCACATGTGATTTGTGCTCTGCCGTAATTGAAGGAATCGAACAAGTTTTCAAATATACTGAACCTACCTCATGTCCATCCTGTGAAAATCAAAGCTATTTCACATTAAACGTTTCTAAATCGCAATTCATTGATTGGCAAAGAGTGAGAATTCAAGAAAATGCTAACGAAATTCCATCTGGTTCCATGCCCCGTACTTTGGATGTCATCTTAAGAGGTGAAACGGTTGAAAGAGCCAAGCCTGGTGATAAATGTAAATTCACTGGTTGTGAAATTGTTATTCCTGATGTTTCTCAATTAGGTTTGCCTGGTGTAAAACCCCAATCAGTGAGAGAGAACAGAGGATCTGGTGAATTGAGTTCTGGTGTTTCTGGATTGAAATCATTAGGTGTCAGAGATTTAACTTATAAGTTGGCATTCCACGCTTTCCATGTTACCTCCTTGGTTAACAAAGTAGGTGGTACTAACGACCAAAATAAAACTGAAGTTGACTTTTCTGGTGATCACGAACAAGAACTTTTCTTAAGTACATTAACTGAAGAAGAAGTTAAACAATTGAAGAAAATGGTGAAGGATGAACATGTTTATGATAAATTAGTTAGATCTGTCGCCCCGGCTGTTTTTGGTCACGAAGTCATTAAGAAGGGTATCTTATTGCAATTATTAAGTGGTGTCCACAAAAAGACAATAGATGGGATCAACTTAAGAGGTGATATTAACATTTGCATTGTTGGTGATCCATCCACCTCCAAATCCCAATTTTTGAAATACGTCTGCGGATTCTCGCCCCGTGCAGTCTACACTTCTGGTAAGGCGTCGTCAGCGGCTGGTTTAACTGCTGCCGTTGTCAAAGACGAAGAAAGTGGTGAATTTACTATTGAAGCGGGTGCATTGATGTTAGCTGATAACGGTATTTGTGCCATCGACGAATTTGATAAAATGGACGTTGCTGATCAAGTTGCCATTCATGAAGCTATGGAACAGCAAACTATCTCTATTGCAAAGGCCGGTATTCATGCCACCTTGAACGCCAGGACTTCGATCTTGGCGGCTGCCAACCCTATTGGTGGTAGATATAATAGAAAATTAGGTCTTCGTTCAAACATAAATATGACGGCTCCGATTATGTCTCGTTTTGATTTATTCTTTGTCATTTTGGATGATTGTAATGAAAGAATTGACACGCAGTTGGCCTCCCATATTGTTGACTTACACATGCTTAGAGATGAGTCTATTACTCCTCCATATTCAGCTGAAGAATTAGCTCGTTATATCAAATATGCAAAGACTTTCAAGCCGAAGATGACTCAAGAAGCTCGTGATTACTTGGTTACTAGATATAGAGAATTAAGAGAGGAAGATGCTCAAGGTTTAGGTAGATCTTCATACAGAATTACTGTCAGACAATTAGAATCTATGGTTAGATTGTCTGAAGCTATAGCAAGAGCTAATTGTACTGAAGAGATTACACCTAGTTTTGTGGCTGAAGCTTATGACTTGTTAAAAAGATCTATCATCAGAGTTGAAATGGATGACGTTGATGTTGACGAAGTTGATGAAAACTCCAACCAAGGTGGCAATAGTGGTGACGTTGATGATAACAATGGTGAAACCAGTTCAACTCAACCATCACAACAACAGCCAGAGCTCACATCGAGACCAGCAAAGGAAACTATTGGATATGATAAATATGTCGCGATGATGAACCTTTTGGTTAAGAGAATCTCTGACGATGAAAATGCTGGTGGTGAAGGTGTCACTGCTGAAGATTTAGTTGAATGGTACTTGCTTCAAAAGGAAAATGAAATATCCTCAGAGCAACAATACTTGCTTGAAAGAAATTTGGCATACAAAGTCTTGAAGAAATTGGTGAAAGATAGAATATTGATGAGTGTAACCCAAGAATCCACTGGTGAAAATGTTCCTGATTCCACTGTTTACATTCTTCATCCAAACTGTGCAATTTTGGATTTCTTCCAACAGCCTGGGGAGCAAGATACTGAACCAGATACTGTTATGCAAGAAGACTAACGAAATGTGTTGGTTGTAAAGCTTCTTCAGCATTTTTCTTTTATAAATTTTGTATTATTATATGTTATACTTTCGCTTTTTCTATATAATAATTGTCCGTGTAATCAAACTTTCTTGGACCCTTTGTGCTTTGGCTGCAATACCTCCAGCGCAACAGGCTCAATCGGTTGCGATCCAGAAGATCTGGCATGTGGATCCGTTACAGCTGCCTCTGCCTGTGCAATAAACAATTCTGCGGCAGCTTTTTCTTCATTGGTTAACCGTGTAATATATTGGTCCTCATTTTTATCATCGTTTCTCTTCCATTCAGCAGGCGCCAAATTCTGAGCACATTCCACGCAATGCTCAACAAAGGTTTTAGAATTAGGAAACATTCTCTGGCACGCCCTACACCATCCTGGATCCTCCTTAGATGTCACACTTCCCGCTGGCATGATCTGGTGTTTATCTTTAACATAATGCACGAGTCTCAAATGTCTCTTCAACACATCGATTCGATTGAATGCACCTCCATTGCGATGGCATGTGGGGTCATTTCGGAAGTATGGGCATTGGAATATTGGTGGGGCGTGCGATCTGACATGTCTTCGAAGATCGGATTGACGCGCAAAAGACCAAGTGCAACCCTCAAATGTACACTGATGAGGTCTCGGATCCCCCGTGGTTTTCTTCTGCTTTTTGGTGGTGAATTTCTTTACCTTGAACTCTTCTGATATTGAAGAGTTTTGTGTTCCGCCGATTTTGAAGAAATAATTTGTGTCTTGGGAAGAAGCTTGCGGTGTTTCTGCCTTTTGATGATCATTGGTTGGATGTGTGTAATTAGATTTGAATGTTATATACGGATTGAATTCATTATTTGTGTTGAGTGTTGGTAAGGTGTCTGTTTCTCTGGAAGTTTCAGTAGATGTAGGGGTTTCAGTAGGACACACATTTTCCTGCTTATCCTTGGAAGAAAGGGGCCCATGATCATGAGAACTATTTGAAGATACCGCTTCCTCCCTCAAAAGGGCTGAAATGACCTCTCTCTTGATATCACCTGGGGAGCTGTGGTCTTCGTTTGAATCGTCCTTGGGAGATAATGTAGTCAGCATAATATTTGTCTCTAAGTCTCCAGTGTAACCATTCGTGGTGCAGAATCGATGTAAATTTGCAGTAATTCTACAAAAGCAAACCTCGAAAAGCCGCTTCATATGAGGTTTACGTTTTTTTTGCCAAACCATTGCTTTGAAATTATGGGTTTAATATGCAGTACACCAGTTGTACTATGCTAATATTTACTACCAGATAATATCTTCTTCTGGCATGCGGAGTAAGATTGAAACTGCCAAAACGGGTACATCCAAAAACTTCAAAGTAAGCTAATATTGTTTTAGGACAATTTGTCATTAAATTACCTAAAA
>LQMZ01000908.1:5786-27365 GCA_001655765.1 Hemisphaericaspora gorwae
ATTTTTTTTTTTTTTTTTTTTTTTTTTTTGATCTCTCAACTTTTTGATCTCTCAACTGAGCTTCTCCATCGCAGCCAAACAAAATTATATTATTTCAAATCAGAAAAGTGTTTTTATGACAGCAGAAGAATAAGACTTTTAGTTCTATTTGACCATATATATCTTACTTACAATGGGAACAGGTACGCTTATTTTAGGGATATGCTCTATATTCTATCTTCTCCTGGGAGGAAGATTTACTATTGTCTTAGTCGGTTTTGTGATTTCCACATTATATCAGTTGGAAAATAAGAAGAATGTTGAACCAGTACAAGTTGATGAACCCAAGAAGGAAATTACCAAGAAGGAGTCACCGATATATGCTGTTGATTTTACATCTACAACATTTACACCAACAACCACTACGGTATTACCAAAGTCAGTTCCAGTTCGTAGGGCCAAAAGATCTCCAAAAGTCATTAAAGCTTCGAAACCTTCTCCAACAATCAAAAATGAACCAATATTGACTAGATCGGCTGTTGATTTAACCAAAGCACAGATTTATATATTCTATACAACCTTGACAGGCTCATCTCATCGAGTCGCTACTTCCCTCTTGACAAAACTTGAATCACTCGATTTAGTACATCCACCAAAATTGATGAGTTTGGATGATGATGTTGACGACTTAGAAGAATATTTCCTCAAAACTCCATCAAATAAAGATGTAAAGAATATTTATTTATTAGTATTACCTTCATACGAAACAGATTCACCTATTGATTACTTTTTAGAACATTTACAGGATACATATCAGGATTTCAGAGTGGACAAATATCCAATGAGAGACTTACTAGGGTTTGCTGTATTAGGTCTCGGAGATAGTGAAAGTTGGCTGGGTGATAAATTCTGCTATCAAGCAAAACTCGCTGATAGATGGATGGGTAAATTAGGTGGAAGAAGATTATATCCTGTAGGTGAAGTATGTATGAAGTATCAAGGTGAACCCAAGGCTGCAGAATGGATTCAGAATTTTGCTGGGTTATTGGTCGATGATGAACCATTTTATATCGACGAAAATGACGATGTTGACGATAGTGATGCCGAGGAAAACGACGAAAGTGAAGCAGATACTCTTGTCGATGTGGAAGAAATGGGAAGTATTATTAGAAAGGGGGGCAAATCAGAACTAGAAACCAAAGAAATGGTATCCAAGGACTCTCCAACTTTCAAATCATTGACAAAGCAAGGTTATACAATTGTTGGATCGCATTCTGGGGTTAAGATTTGTCGTTGGACAAAATCCGCCCTTAGGGGTCGTGGATCATGTTATAAATACGCATTCTACGGTATCCGTTCCCACTTGTGTATGGAGACCACCCCATCATTAGCTTGTTCCAACAAATGTGTGTTCTGTTGGCGTCATGGAACAAACCCTGTGGCAAAGCTGAATTGGAGATGGGAAGTTGATCCTCCAGCTAAGATCATGGAAGGTGCACTTGCAGGTCACTATCAGAAAATCAAACAAATGAGAGGTGTTCCAGGAATACAAATGGATAGATTTGAAGAGGCTTTCCGCGTAAGGCATTGCGCTTTGTCACTTGTCGGTGAACCAATCTTTTATCCACACATTAACGAATTCGTTGGTATGTTACACGAACAACATATTTCATCCTTCCTAGTCTGCAATGCTCAACATCCTGATGCTTTGGCAAAATTAAATAAAGTGACTCAATTATATGTCAGTATTGACGCCCCAACCAAAACCGATTTGAAGAAGGTTGATCGTCCCTTAAATAGTGATTTCTGGGAACGTTTGATGGCATGCTTGGATATTTTACGTACGGTTCAATCCCATCAGCGTACCGTATTCAGATTGACTTTGGTCAAAGGGTTCAATATGAACGACATTGAGAGTTATGCCGATATGGTTGAACGTGCTATGCCATCTCAGATTGAAATCAAGGGTGCCACATTTTGCGGATCCAGTAATGGTAATGGAAACCCATTGACCATGCAAAACATTCCATTTTATGAAGAGTGTAAGGATTTCGTGGTGAAATTATCTAACGAATTAAAGAGTCGTGGACTAGATTATGATATTGCAGCAGAACATGCACACTCCTGTTGTATATTAGTTGCTCACGGAAGATTTAAGATAAATGGTAAATGGCATACTCACATTGATTATCCAAAATTCTTCAAAATGTTGGAAGAAGGAACAGAATTTGTTGATGTCGACTATATTAAGGAAACTCCTGAATGGGCAGTTTGGGGAAGTGACGGTGCCGGGTTTAATCCAGAAGATACAAAATATGACAGAAAGGCAGAGAAGGCAAAAAAGAGGATTGAGAGAGAGCAACAAGTAGAGATCGCTAAACAGGCCAAACAATCCGCAGATCCAATTGGATCTTCTTAATAGACCATGTGTATTACTTTTGTATAGATTAAAACAATTTTTTAAATTTCGCAATTTTCGCCAAAAAAGAAAAAATACCTTCAACCAGATTGTTATCAACATCACTGAACGATTATTCACCAAAGCATTCAGCAGATTATTCACCAGAACATTTAACTGTGAACATATACCACGAGGAAGACAATGTCATCAACCACGCGAAAGAAGATTGCTTTCATTCATCCTGATCTAGGAATAGGAGGTGCCGAAAGATTGGTCGTCGATGCCGCCGTCGGTCTCCAAGCTCTTGATAATTCAATAACGGTCTATACGTCTCACTGCGACCCGGCTCATTGTTTTGAAGAAGTTAAACAACTCAAAGTGAAAGTATATGGTGATTTCCTTCCTACTAATATCTTTCATAAATTCCATATTTTGTTTGCAATTTTGCGTCAACTATATCTTGTTTTTAAAATGATCATCACGGGCGAGATCGGTCAGTATGATTATTTCATAGTTGACCAGTTGTCAATCTGCGTTCCTTTGATTAGTTGGTTCAGCGATAAGGATAGCCGTGTACTATTCTACTGCCACTTCCCTGATCAATTACTTGCTAAGAGAACTAGCAGATTGAAAGAATTGTATCGTCTACCATTTGATAGAATTGAAGAATGGAGTACTGGCGTAAGTGATGTTGTCGTTGTCAATTCCAAATTTACAAAGTCAATATTTCATTCCACATTTAAGAATTTGAGTATCGACCCTGAAGTAATTTATCCGTGTGTTGAAACAAAATTAGAAGAAACTGAAATAGCAGATGAAGAAGTCATGGGATTTTTCAAGGAAAGTAAATATTTCCTTTCCATTAATAGATTTGAAAGAGCCAAAAATATTGACCTCGCAATTAGGGCATTTGCCAAACTGAAGAAACTCATACCTGGAAGAGCAAGATTAGTAATTGCTGGTGGATACGATGCAAGAGTTGTCGAGAATGTCGAAT
Source organism: Hemisphaericaspora gorwae (assembly GCA_001655765.1). NCBI lineage: Eukaryota > Fungi > Ascomycota > Pichiomycetes > Serinales > Debaryomycetaceae > Hemisphaericaspora > Hemisphaericaspora gorwae. The sequence goes on from LQMZ01000908.1 coordinate 9,164, forward strand.
ATTTACGTGAATTAACTAAATTATGTGATTCATTAAAATTAACTAATTTTACAATCAGAGGGAAACTAATTATGATGCCACCTTCGACTGACGTATTGTTCTTACCCTCTATTCGAAGTAGTTTGAAAGTTTCATTGATTAAACTGGCAGAGATGTTGTTGTATACGCCCGAGAGAGAACATTTTGGTATCGTACCAGTGGAAAGTATGTTATACAAGACACCAGTATTATCTATTAATTATGGAGGACCCTTGGAGACAGTTGTGAACTATAATGATAATAATTTGGATAAAGCCACTGGTTATAACGAACTGTCTGACTTTGAAAAATGGGCCAAGATAATGATTAAATTCTGGAATGAACTGCCTGAAGTGAAGGCCAAGTTAGGTGAAAACGGACATCTGCGAGTCATTGATAATTTTTCGAGAGATAAGACAAGTCAGGAGTTCATGAGGTATTTGCTCGAACTGAGCTGTGTTCCGAAAAAGTATTCTTCATTCACATATGGACCTGCAATTATTGTTATTGTGCTTATTTTGATATCTAAATTTTTATAGATTTCCCCTCACTTTTTAAATATATCCTTAATTGCTTGCCAAAGATGTAAATTCGTGTCTTGGTCGGGGCGTTCAGAAAATGGTACATGTCCATTCGCTCTCGATTCAGAATCATCACCCCAGATATTAAGAAATCCAGGACCACTGGATTCACGATTGATTGCAATTGGATCTATTTTCCTCCTGTGTGAATCTAACCATAATTCTAAATTCTTTGAAAAATTCTCAAGAGTTCTCCAATATGCATCTTTCAATTCCTTATCAGCACTCAATTTGAATTTATGACCAGAACTTGAAGGACATTGCAAATTATAATCCCTAATTTGTTTGTTCAATGTTTCAATCTTGACATCGATGTATTCCAATTCACTCTTGGGTAATGCGCTATCTGAAAAGGTAAATCCACTGACATTCCTTTCGAAAGCATGTTCAATAACTTCCAAATTCAGGGAGGTTTTAACAATCGGAGCAATTTGAGAATGATGCAATATCCAATCAAACCACAACTGATCAATCTTTTGTCTAAACCTGGCAATCTCACCATTTAATCCTCGTTGTGATTCTATCCATGGTGGGAGAACTGATTGTTTGTTCAAAATTTGATTCATGAAATAATTTGAATCAGTACAATTCTTCAAGTGCTCCTTATCTAATGGTTTCCCTCTCACATTTGACATATCGGCAGAGTCAAACTGCCCTGTTTGGAGGTTAATCTCAGAATTTATCCGATTGGATGCAATACTACTCACAAAATCACTCGCGGAAGAACTCAAGGGGGCAAACTGTTCAGGTCCCAATAATCTCTCCTTATACAATTCTCTAAAATTATCGGAACTCTCTCCCTTTTCTCCGCCTAATTTATAATCTAATGTGATGTCTCTTGCCTGTGCCAATTTTTCATTGGCCGAAACTTTTCGCTTTCTAGTTGGTATATGCATTGCTTTCGGTTTTGAATCGACAAGCATACGAAGACTAGCATCAGTCGCTGCCTCGTTCCCCTCCCATGGTCTAGAATTGTATATATCCTTCGCATGTCTATTATGAGCCAACAATGGTTCGCTCTTTATGTACGAATGGGCCTGTTTATTCCCAACAGGACCTTGCTCACCTGGCGCAGAATATTTCTCAAAGATGGAATGAATAGATGAATCTATTTCCTCCATTGTAGATATGGATGAAGCCGAACTATGGGTAATTTTATCTTCGAGGATTTGTTTCATGCGTTCAACAATCGCAGAATTGATTTCTTCTGCGTTGATTTCTCCCTCTTTCTGGTCTTTAGCTGATTTGTCATCTGATTTGCTTTTCAGTTGTGGGGAAGATGATAGTTGAGATGGTAAAACTTTTGAGGTGTCGGCATAGAATCTTCTTAGATGTATTGGACACACTCGTCTATGACTAATTCTTCCGACCAATGATTTGGGTATCATTTATTCAAATGTAAGTTGCGGAGTTAAATAACTTGATTAAAAATTTGACAATCTTTGGCTGGACGATAAAATCTTCAACATCGCGCTACCAAATCTATAAGAGAATGGTTGAAAATTGCAAAACATAGAAGATAACTTCGACAGTGTCATATTAGTTGGTTTACTACGCTTGAATATATAGAGGATTTCTTCAAAACATTATGAATGATTTGAAGACTATAGAAATATTAGAAAACATATCTTTGCTCGTTGACCATTTACCGCCTCACGATATGTAATTTGTTATTTAGTCCCATTTATGATTCTGGGGTTCTTTCCAACTTAAACTTCTTAATTTTAGTACGCAACGTGTCATATTCTATTATTCGTATTCTTTTCCATAGAGTTTTTATGTTAAACCAAAGAGGAAGTCGGAGGGTCCAAATGCAACAATTATTTTACAGAAGTGGCTTGGCAAAACACATCAGTAAACAACACTGGAATGTTTTGCAGAATAAAAAGCTCAATCCAATTTGAGCATATCAAATGTGGTTTCCACTGGACCATATATTCCGTAATGTTTTCTTCTCGTAATTGTCGTTGCAAGCTTGTTGTATTTGAGAAACAGGCCTTCATTTTGGGCTCGTCTAAGTTTGCTATCATCTTCTTTCCACTTATGTTGTTGAATCTGAAGAAAAATTTTGATTCAGCTTCAATTTTGGAAATTGAAGAATCCAAGTCGTTACATAAGCCTACCAAGTACACTGATAACAGTTGTCTAATCCATGGGTAGGGAATACATTATGAAAGAAGAGTAGCACTAAAGATACCATCAACAATTTTGGCTTCGTAATGTAACTGGAATGCGATTGAATTTGTCATGCTGGAGCATTTGTTCCGCGGATATAAACTAGTATCTTCTTATGAAACAATGGTAAATTTATCACTTTGCTCATACAATTAATAGAATTTGATAGCAATATTATTATACTTTAGACAAAATATCTTGTCATTTAAATAGGTAATATTTATTAGTATAAATCATGCAATTATGATATTACCTACATTTCTGTACACAAAGCAGAATCCATACTCACTCACTCTATAACCATGTTATCGCTAACTTCGCGTATTGTAATTTGGTAGTGCGGAATTTCTTCTGTTGGGCAAATTTCCAAAAAATCAAAAGGGAAAAAACAAAAGAAAAAAAAACTTAACACCTTGTCGAATATCTCTTTGATAGATAATAGCTTGTATAAATTAAACTTTAGTTAGTAGACAGATATCAGACATGTGGATCTTTGATTGGTTTCAAGACATTTTAGCATCTTTAGGATTATGGAATAAACATGCAAAGTTATTATTCTTAGGGTTAGATAACGCTGGTAAGACCACCTTATTACACATGTTAAAGAATGATAGATTAGCCACATTACAACCAACATTACATCCAACCAGTGAAGAATTAGCCATTGGTTCGGTCAGATTCACTACTTTTGATTTAGGTGGACATCAACAAGCTAGAAGATTATGGAAAGATTATTTCCCTGAAGTTAATGGTATTGTCTTTTTAGTTGATGCTGCTGATCCAGAAAGATTTGCCGAATCTAAAGCAGAATTAGAGTCCTTATTTAAGATTGAAGAATTAAGTCATGTTCCATTTGTCATTTTGGGTAACAAAATTGATATCCCTACTGCTGTTGGTGAAATGGAATTGAAGAACGCTTTAGGTTTATATAATACTACTGGTAAGGACACTGGTAAATTACCTGATGGACAAAGACCAATCGAAGTATTTATGGTTTCGGTTGTTATGAGATCAGGATACTCTGAAGCATTCAAATGGTTATCTCAATACATCTAATCTCCTTTCAATTCATCAGTATACGCTTTTTACAATTCTTACTTAATTTACTAATTGAATAGTTCACTTTTGTTTATACAATTGATGATTATTTTATACTATAAATTGATCTTTGAGGAATACTGGAGAGATTCCATTCGTTACAGGAGTCTTGTAGATTCTTATCAGTTTTATTATTTCACGTTATTTTGGAAATTAAACATCTGACTATATGACCATGTCCAGGATAAACTCAACAATGCAAGAAGTTCATAGACGTCTTACACATCTTCTCTTATAACGGTTCATAGCATATAGCTTTGTTCCAATATAGTTTTACATACCCATCATAATTGGTAATAGCACGTAATACTCTTTTTTTTTTTCGTTCTGGTTAGCGACTTCTCATCTCATTAAAATATATTTTCTACTTATTAATCTTAGGGATATTTTGACCCTATAGAACAAGGATAAGCAATGGAACACAGCAACAAAGGTGCCCTTCACCCGGAACAAAAGAAATGGAAGGCCCCTAAGGGACCAAAGCCAATCCACCATAAAAACAAGAATTTGATTGGTTTAGGTAGATCAATAGCTAATCAACGTCGACAAGAAAATCAAATTGAGTACTTACCAGATGGGGAAATGAGATTTACTACTGATAAAAAGGAAGCTGATTGGGTGAAATTAAGATCAGTTACCCAAGAAAATGCTCTTGATGAATTTTTAAATACTGCAACTCTTGCTGATACTGATTTTACAGCCGAAAAGGGGCAACAAGTTAAGATCATCAAGGTTGGAAATACTAGTATTGTGAACCAGACTGGACTTTTAACTGGAGAAGAAATGATTGCCATGAGACAGAAGCACATGATGTTTGAAAATAGATTGACTATCCCAAGACGTCCTAAATGGAACAAAGAACAAAGTAAATTACAAATTGATAGACAAGAAAATTTATCATTTTTGAATTGGAGAAGAGATTTAGCGGCATTAACTGAAAATAATGATTTATTATTAACCCCATTTGAAAGAAATTTGGAAGTCTGGAAACAATTATGGAGAGTAGTTGAAAGATGTGATTTGGTTGTTCAAATCGTTGATGCAAGAAACCCATTGTTTTTCAGATCAATAGACTTGGAGAAATACGTTGATGATTTGAGTGAACCTGAAAACAACAAGACAAAGAAGAACTTGTTATTGGTTAACAAGGCTGATTTGTTAAGCAGAAATCAACGTATTGCCTGGGCTGAATATTTCAAAATCAAGAAAATCAACTATGTATTCTTCTCCGCCGCTAAGGCCAACGAATTGTTAGAAAAAGAGAAAGAAGAATTAGAAAACTTAAAACTCGACCCTACATACACCCCTATCAAAACAGAAGAAGAGATTGAATCAAATGAGTCAATCCGAATTTTAAAGATTGAAGAACTCGAAGAATTGTTCATGTCAGAAGCACCTGAATTCACGACCGATCCAGATTTCCCAGATCGTAAACTCCAAATCGGTCTTGTAGGTTATCCTAACGTCGGTAAATCTTCAACAATTAATGCTTTAGTTGGATCCAAACGAGTTTCAGTCTCCTCAACACCTGGTAAAACCAAACATTTCCAAACTATCCACTTATCCCCAGAAGTCCTTCTCTGTGATTGTCCTGGTTTAGTATTCCCTAACTTTGCATACACCAATGGGGAATTGGTTTGTAACGGTGTCCTCCCTATTGATCAGCTTCGTGAGCATATCCCACCAGTATCCTTGGTGTGTCAACGTATTCCAAAATTCTTCCTTGAAGCAGTATATGGGATCCACATTCCAATCCAAAAAGTGGAAGATGGTGGGAATGGGGAATATCCTACCGCAAGGGAATTGTTGAATGCCTATGCTAGAGCTAGAGGGTATATGACCCAAGGGTTTGGATCTGCCGATGAGCCAAGGGCTTCGAGATATATTTTGAAAGATTATGTAAATGGGAAGTTATTATATGTTAGTCCTCCACCAAAGCAAACATCGGAATCCGATAACCAATCTAAGGTTCAATTTGAAGATGAAGAGAATGAAGATAATTGGACAATACCAAGTTTAGACGAATGTCGCGATTTTAATGAGGAATTGTATACCCTTCAGCACCTTCCTGAATCAAGACAAGCACAAATTATGACCGCCATTCAACATAAAAATATCCCTGTTGATGAATTTGAACTTGGTAAAGATTTGGCCAAGTTGAACTTCTCTATGCATATCGCTGCTGTTGAAAAAGATGGCGAAGAAAAGCAACAAGGTGCGAAGACATTATTTTATGGGGGAAAGCAAGCTGGATTGGAGAGTGCCGGTGATGATTTAGATCGTGAGTTTTTCAAAATGAATGGTGTTGAGGGCAAATTTCTTACTCCCTTCCACAAGAAAGAAGGTAAGAGTGGGAACAAGAAACATAATAAGAAAAACAAGAAGCAAGATAAGAAAGTCAGAGTTGTGGGGTATTAGCTTGTCGGGTTGTAGATTGATTTAGTTATGATTTTTTTTAAGTATTTGCGAGAAATGACAACCTTTTTTAATATACATTAATATAGATCTGGATATAGAAGTTAGTTCGAGAGCTCGTATATCCTTTGTATTGGAAATCCTCTTTGTAACATCATCATTCAGATAAGTCTTCTCTCTAGGTTACATTAAACGACGATAAATTCGCTTGATTTCAAATAATACGAAATCACGATATCAGTTTCATTGAAAAATCAAATAGAACATTTATTATACATAAAATTACAGCCCATCGGTTGCAATTACTAACTAATTAAATAATCTAGTAGATTCTGAAAGATGGACCCATGGTAGACTTAATAACCAAGGAACCAACGTTTTGCCAGTTCTTCTTTAATAAAGAAACTAAGAAGTTAGCAGCCATCATGATTTGGTTAACCAAGACACCTTCTTCCATTTCAACGTGACCAACAGCGACGGCTAAACATAAGACCTTCTTCAATTGGAACTTGATGGTGGACTTAACATCGGTAACCTTACCGTATAAATCATCATTGTGAGAAACTGGGGTTGGGAACTTACCAGCCTTGGATAAAGTTGGACCTAACAATCTTGGGATTTGCTTAATCAAGACTTCAGAAGCAATGAAAGCGTTGTACTTCTTAGCTAACTTCTTAATTAACTTCTTGTTCTTGTTTAACTTCTTCAAGTCATCAACAGACATGGCATCAACACCAACAGACTTAGCTCTGTCAACATCGAAAGCATCACCAAAAATACAAAGGGTCATGTTTGGTCTTGGAACTTGAGGTAACTTTAAAGTACCAGAGAAACGCTTGTCTCTTTGAGGGTCATAGTTCTTTAAACCGACTTGTAATTCAACGGTTTCTAAGAAGTTTCTCTTCTTAGTTTCAGTGGAGAATTCTAATAACTTTTGGACGTTTTCACGAACGTGGGAACTGGTAATCTTAGACATTGCTACTTAGTTAAGGTTCGTCTCCCAAAAAGAATTGGTATGTATAAAACTGATTCGACGAGGATGAAGAAGAAGACCAGACATCAGAAAGATTGTTAGTGAAAAAAAATTCTTTTTTTACTGTTGATGAGGAAAGGGACGTGCAAATTGAAAAAAAAGAAAATCCATTTATTAGAGCACGTGCGGAGAAATATTCGTTAGGGTTAAACCCCAATCAGCTCGTCTGTATATTCTACTTTATACCGTGGTTTGTTGCCCATTTAAAGTGTGGAGTATCCAATCATGATAAGAAGACCAATATCCTTGCAACTAGGTATACGATGGTTTTCCACTTCTCGGATATATCTAGCGAGTACAGTTGAGCAAATTGAATCCAATCCACCAAAAAAGAACCCACGAACCAATCGTAAGTCATTAAAGGAACTTGCTGAACGTCAAAACACAGCGATCTTCAATAAATTGCGTCGTCTAGATGAGGAATATGACATAATTGACGAGTCGACCAAAAAGGTTCTCGATATAGGATATGCCCCGGGGAACTGGATGAATTACACCATAGACAAGCTATACTACCTTCGTGAGTTGGATGAGAGGAATTTCCACAAGACTTGTCACATACTAGGATTTGATATCTTATTCAATCCAGCTCCGAATGGAGTATCGACAATACAGGGGAATATTTTTTCTAAGAAGGCTCAAGAGAATGTTGTCAATCATTTCAAAGAAGTAGCGTGGAGTGAATATCTTCGAGATGAAATACCGCATCAAGAAAATGAAATACTTGAACCGAAATCGTATTATACTAAAGAACAAGAAGAGTCTTCAATAGATGCACGATTGCTCGACGTGACGAAAGATCTTGCGAAATTATCATTGAAGGAACGAGAAATACTAAGGCGAGAGAAAGTTCTAGATACAGTGGAATATAGAACAGATTTGGTACTATCTGATCTAGCAAAACCATTCATACAGAGTTCTGGATTCTATTCAAACACATTAACGACGCCGTATATAAGATTAAATCACAACTCTCCGTTGAATCATTGTATTCTCGAGCCCGCAAAAGCGTCGATTGATTTAGCAGAAGCGGCTCTAATGTTGACGTGCAAGGCACTAAAACCAGGCGGAAAGCTTCTCCTTAGGTTGTCAACTGTTCTTAACAATGATAAAGAAGTTGACTTATTATGGAGAAGGTTAGATAAGGTTTTTCACAACGTGAAACCTATTTCTTCTTCAAATTCATATTCCAATGAAGCACAAGAGAAGTTCTTTTTGTGTGACAACAAGAAAGATGATTCCGATTACACTCTTGAAAACGTATTTAGTGGGTAGTAGAATAGATGGCATACATATTCGTACCAGCACTAACTTTTAACGATATATTTATAAACTAAAGACTGTCAGGATAAAATACAAAAACTTATATACGAGCACTTTAATTGTTTAGACCAAAAGGTCATCATCATCATCCAAATCTAACAAGTTTCCTTCTTGCGGGTACACTTCCTCCTGTTCTTCTTCTTCATAATCCTCTTCATAACCAATTTCCTGGTTGATTGGTTGTCTAACTGGCAATGGACTTTGTCTAACTGGAACCGGACTTTCTCTAACTGGCAATGGACTTTCTCTACCTGGAACTGGACTTTGTCTAACTGGAACTGGACTTTCTCTAACTGGAGCTGGACTTTCGCTAACTGGAACTGTAGTTTCTTCAACTGGAATTGGACTTTCAGCGACTGACACTGGACTCTCTTTAATTGGCGCTTGAACCTGCGCGACCGGTTCTGGAGTTTCTTCTTTACCGTTGTTAAAATCAATTAATGGAGCACCATCTCCATTATTAGTGGACATATTGGCGAAACTATCAATCAACCTATCGGCAATCTTTTCCTTGTTTTTCTCTACCAATGACTTCTTCCAAAGGCCTATAGCTTGTTGAACCTTATTGGCATCAACACCATAATTGGCCCCAAACATAACTGCTTCGGTATATCTTTCACTCTTAACTAATAAATCCAAACATTTTTCCTTTTCACCAATTAACCACCATGCCTGCCATGCTATGTTATATTTTCCTTTATTTTCACATTCGGTTGCTAACTTTGTCAAATCAGCTCTGTTGTTGGATGACGATAACAATAATAATAAGGATGGATAATCATTAGCTAACCAAAAGGCTTCTTGGGCTAATTTGATTTGCCATTTTGATAATGCTAAATCACCCAATTTCTTCCATTTATTAGTATTTGCCAATGCAGTAGATGGGTTTTCCTCTTGATTATGCGATAGCAATTGATATGCTTGTTTTAAATTACCAGTAGAAAGGGAAATTTCGAATTTTGAATCGAAATCTTGTGAAAGGGAATATGAGAGTGATAAATAGCCCAATTTTTCAAAGAAACGTGACAATTGATTCAATTCGGTCTTGTTGAAACTAGAAATAACTCCCAGGTATTCTTCAGATAAGTTTTCAATTGCAACTGAAGTCAAGTCTGGAATGTCTTCTCCAGATTCTTCGTCATGGATGGTCTTAGTGGCATATTGTTCCAAATCACCTCTCATTACCAATGTTTGTAACTCTAACATTTCAGCGTTGACATACCATGATACAACGTCAAAGGATTTATCAATCAAATATAATTTACCATCGGCAGATTTGTAACCAACAATATAGAATTTACGATCGAAATGTCCCAAATTTATTACTTCTCCACCAACAAAGTAATTTAATCTGTTAGTAGTAGTGGTAGTATAAACAAACACATCACCAATAAATTTACCAGATAATATTGGTTCAGAAGTTGGCAAAGTATACAAGACATCGAAGGCAGATTCAGCACCTTCCTCAGCATCAAGTTCTCCCTTTTCGAAAGCTTCTTCAAATAATTCATGATTATAACTTAAAAAGTATGCCTCATCAGTCTTTTTAGCACCAACAGTACTGCTTTCTCCAACATTAGAAGTTGTAACGATAGCTAATAATTCTCCATTATCTGACCATATGACATCGGTAATATCTTCATCCAAATCAACTCTTCTTACTAATGCTCCATGTTCCCAATCATAAAATGAAATACAACCTTCCAGCTTAATACCCAACAAGGCACCAGAAAAGATCTTATCCGCTTGATAAATCAAATCAAGAGTTAAAGTTTCTTGAAAATTTTTAAAGATCTTAACCGAAACATTTGACTCACGGATTGCATATTGACAAGCAGCTGAAGAATCATATGTATTCCAACAGAAATCCAAAGCTCTTCCATAGGCTTTAGATCTCCAAGCCAAGGCGGTGTAAATAACATATTCACCATCACCACATACTGCTGCATATCTCCCGTTTGGAGAATGACTTAATGATTGTGGGAAGATTTCAATCGTTCCTAATTCTCTTTGTTGTATAGATAAAGATTCACCATCTTTCAAACCTTCAGAAGAGGATGGTTTTATAATTGATTGGAACACTTCCGAATTCTTGGCGTAGATTAATTTTTGATTTGAATCCATCGAGAACAATGGTTCTTCATTACCCAATTTAATAATTACAAATCCAGAATCAAACCCAGCTGCAATTAAGTTAGATTTTGGTAAGATACCGATACACCACACTCTTTCTAAACTATAATTGATTGATTTTTCCAATTTGAAAGTATTTGAATTCCAGAATCTAACAGTACCATCTTCAGAACCAGATACAATCAATGGTAATTCAGGATGGAAAATTGCAAATGAAACATTGGATAAATGTCCTTCTAAAGTAGCTACACAAGATTTGGTTTGATAATCCCAAATCTTAATTGTTTTATCATCAGAAGAAGTAATTAAATATGGCTTATCAGCTTGTGGATAATAGTCGACATAATTAACCCCCTTAGTGTCATGGGCAATCAATGTGAAATTAGGTTGTGAAGATCCCAATGACCAGATTTTCACAGTTCTATCCAAACATGCCAGGGCAAAAGTATTTGGATCCTTAGGATTGAAATTAACACTCATAACATAATGTTGATGTCCTTCAAAAGTTTGTTCTAATTTCCAACTATTTTCCCAATTCCATAATTTAATTGTCAAATCATCACTTGCAGTTAAGATATATGGCTTGGAAGGATGAACAGCAATACTTCTGATATAATCTGGATGAGCTTCAAATTGAGTGATTTTTTCACCAGTATTATAATTATAAACTCTAATTTGGAAATCATCAGAACCCACCACTATCCAATTCTTACGGGCAATAAACTTACCAGTACGTACAGGTAATTCAGTTACCTGGATTGATTTAACTAATGTATTAGTGGCATATGACCAAATTTCAATCTTACCATTATATAAAGTCGTCAAAATCCACGGCTCAGTTGGATGGAAATCAATCCCCTTAACTCTATCTGAACGAGTAGAAAATTGTTTAACAACGTCCAACTTCATAATCTTTTCCAAAAGTTCTATCTAATTGGTTGCAATTGAGGGGGAAAATTGTATGTGTTACGAAGGTGACGGTAGTTTGTTGTAAAAAGATAAGGGATGTAATATGTTTGGCAACACCGTTTTAAGTGTGGAAATCTTGTTGATTTTTTTTTTCCAACAAACTTAACACGGTTACACTCGTTTTTGAACAATTTACACGACTTACTATTTACCTCTATATGTTTTAGCTATTTGTCTAATCCTATATATTCTCTTCTTGTCTATAGGATGTAGAAATACGTTGTAGATGATTCATATGTTCTATCCAATGTTCAGTAAAAACTTCATTTGAAAATTTCTGTTGTACGATTTGTTGTCCATGTTTTCTCATTTTAATCAACTTTTCATCATCAATCAACTCAGGTGATTCAATATATAATGTCTTCAAGAGCGTTTGTAAATCAGGGAACTTTATCTTCTTGTCATTAATTTGAAAGTTCATATAACCCTTAAGGTCACTATCTTGAATCTTTGGATCTAAATCTGCATCATCAAAACTCTTGAAAAAGAATCCTGAATTATTAAGCCAATCCAATGTGACATCATTATCCCCAGAGGTGACAATATCCAACAACGGACCAGCTGATGCATGTACAATAGGGATTGTTCCCCTGGCAACATATTCAACTACACCAATTCCGAAATGTTCATTCCACATTGCATTGAGACCGAATTTACATCTTGATAACCAGTTCACTACTTCATCATAGGAAATATCTATAGCAAATTCAACGAATTCGTTTAATTGTAAATCTGATACTAATTGCTTCAAAGATTTAAGGGTATGTGTGTCATCTGCGGTTCTGCAAGAACCAGCAAATACTAAAGTTGGGATGTGATCAGTTGGCCCAGTAACGTTAGGAAAATTCTTTTTCAAGAATTGTTGATATTCTTTTAATACTAATGAATGACGCTTTTCAGGACGGAATTGGGCCAAGTATAACAATTTATTTTCTCTAGGCTTGTCAATATCGGTGTTTTGAGTTAAGAATTCAGTTCCACATGGTGGATACAATATTTCTATTATATTTCCCAATGGCCGATTTACGTACCAAATTGTACATAAATGATTAAATGTCCAAGTACCGTTTGCTAAGGCTATGTCTACCAAGGAACCCAAATAAACATAAAAGAAATACAATACTGACCAGTATATAAACTTACTAGCCTCTGAAATATCACGGATGGAAAGTTTTACTTGTTTCAAATCACCAAATTTCTTAAATTTCAATTTATTGAACATATCATTTTGGAGAATTGGATAATGAGTATAGGTCAAAATTGGAACCTTCAAAATCATACTAACTATGAAATAACTTCCTGGAAGTCCCATAGTATCTATCCAAACATCAGGAGATAATTCGAACATCGCCTCACAAGCCAATAAAATACTTCCAATCAATTGTCCAACCAAAGTAAATCTTTTCCAATAATTACCATCTATAAGATTATTAAACTTTCTTAAATAAACAAACACAATTCTGGAAGAGTCCATTTCTGAAATTTGGAATTTATCACTGGCTTTGTTCAATATCTCATCAGGTTTGGCTTCGGTATTTGTAGTATATATGACGACTATATTCTCCGGTTTGGCCAATAACGTTGCTTTGACTGCCTGCCAAAGGACTCTTTCACCACCTCCACCATTATTAGCATAAGGATGAAAAAATCCATATATTAATTTGTTAACTTCATTCGATTTCAATTGATCAACGAACTTATCATTCTTTAAGTCATCTTGGTTAATTTGAATGGTGTTAGTTGCATGGTTGCTATAGAAAGATGGATTCTCACTGGCTAATACCAATTGCCTCCTGGTACTAGACCTCTTAAATCGTTTAATGAAAGTGGAATTACCAAGTATATTGGATGTAGGCTTCACTAAATAATTGGGTATTATATTCTTGATTAATTGATGAATACCAAACATCAACAATAAAACACTGATTAAAAAGAACATAATTTGATATGAATAATGCACCCAAGGTGGAAGATTTCCTTTTGGAACTAGTTGTGGGGAGATTGAAATAACTGAATACTAATAGAGTAACAGTACAACTGGCAAAATCGCTGGAAATAAAAATTAAACAGTCGTGTACTGGCAATTATCAACAAAGCAAGTTGGGTTATGTTCCATGTAGTAAAAACTTGCAACAAACCCCAATTGCTGGAAGATCCCCAGCTTCTTGGTAGATAAAATTTATTATCCAATTACAAAACTCGTAACCATTTGTATGTTTGGCATATTCCAGATTCACTTTTTTCATAAAAATATTTGATGTCTAGGCATATTGTAATTCAGCATTAGTAAAACTCTTGGAATACAATGTTTATTCATAGTAAAAATATATTGCATGTTGAACAATAGTGGGTTGCTAGATGTATAGTGTTTGATAAATGGTCACATGATGACTTATGGGTTAATATATGGTACATGAAAGGAGTTGAAATTTTGTGTTTTTGTAAGTGGGTGTGGGTTGTAATTATATTTCCTAATTGGGACAAATTGCTTACTTTCCCGTTCCCATACGCGTTCTCATTAAAACACAGAAGAAAAATTTAATCATTCACCATTGAACAATTGGAAAAACTCTCTGCCCCCCTCCCAATCCCTCTAACCAATTTTACATTTAGTTTCAATTTAGACTTTTGATCACCATTTACAGTTTGGTTCTTTTTGCTACAACTGCTGCTAATTTATATTCCAATAACTATTAAGAGCTACTACTTTCGCTAAAGCAACTACGTAACTCATTTCGATTTTTGCTTTTCCCATCCCAAGAGAAATTGGTAGTACACAACATAAACAACAACAACACGTATCTACCGACCTTGCCATTATCAAGATTATAAAATCAAGGGTAATATAGCATAACTTTAGTACTTCTCCAGTATTTTTTGTCCTAATTATGTATAACACATTAAGAGAAAACACTTCAATAAATTTACCGTTGACGAGTTCATCTAATTCACCAAATATGTCATCAAAGAGTTTTTCTATTACTACAACTACTCCATCTAAGTCAAGTGACATGTCATTCAGTTCAATCAATTCAACATCTTCAGCTGGAACAAAAGTGAAAACACCTTTGAAGAAGGAAGAACTTGAAAAAATTGCTCGCCAATTAAAGAAGAAACTTTCAAAAGCAAGTATAACTGCCAAACAATCATTATCTCCCACAAACGTTAGAATAGCATCATTACCGAAATCATCTCCACTTAAAGGTTATTTAATGAAGAATAACAAAGGAGGAGACTATTCACCACATCAGGAACACACCTTGTCATCATCACCATTAAACAATTTATACTCTCCAAATGGAAAGTCCCCAACTCATATAAGGACTCCGACTGCTATGTATTTGGCGTCGTCTCCTCTTAAACATGTTTCAAATGATCACGATGACAGTCATAACGATTCTCCAACTAAAAAGAGAAAGTCATCACCCGGTAAGCGTATGATCTTAGAGGAAATAAGTCCTTCCAAGAAATATCAACATGCATTAAAGCCATCAATTGATTTGACGGAAAATAACAACAACAACGCCAACACCAACACCAACAATAAGCCTAATCCAACCCCTGTACAAAAAGAACAGACAACTCCAACATTACCTAAAAAAGAATTCACCGTCCCAAATAATCTGATCATGAGAACTCCAACACAATCAAGATCCAGCCAACAACCACAGAATGCATATAATGATGCCGAAGGGGCAGATTTATTAATGTATTTGGCTACTTCTCCATCCCCTGCTAAACCATTCTATTCCAATCAAACACCAAGAATAAAAGTAGCACAAGGCGGTCAACATTTATCACAACAACCACAAGGTTCTTCTTCGTTCCTTGCCCCTCATCCTCCAGCACCACTGACTCCAAAGAGAACAATCAATGGTAATCTAACAAATGCAAGAACCCCGCAAAACAGATTAACCCCATTTTTCAACAATCTAGCTGCTGGAGGAGGTGGATTACCTTCTCTGGGTTTAACATTAACCCCAACTGGATTCAACATGAATGATTATGTAAACTTCTTTACACCATCTCCTGGAAGTGCTAATATTTCTGCTAAAAACTTGCTTAAGACACCGGATTTTAATAGTTTAATGAACGGTGGAGCCACCCCAGGTTCGAGGGCTAATAAAGTTGACGGAAAGATGTTGAATTTTAATAAAGTATTGTTCAGCAATGGTTCACATAGTGAGGGTTCTCAGAAGGATTAAATTTAAAATGTGGGGAAGTGCATTGATACTCGTTGTCGGTTTCAGTTCTTTTCTTAAAGCATAAGTTAACTTTCTGACTGCCAAATCTTTAAGAATTGTATTATAGGTTTTATTACTTCTTTCAAAACATATAATATGTTTATTACAATTTGGATATTCGTATTTATATACTAGTCTTTAGACGTAGAGGTAACTCTCCTGTAAGAACATGTATTAATGCAACTTCTTTTTACTTTGTTTTGCAAAAGGAAAGCCATTAGATGTTCATGCAAACGACTGAGCATTAAAGGTCAGTTCAATTTCAAAGAAGAATCGTGATATTAGAATTAATCACTTAAGAGCCTGTTCAACAGTCTCATAGGGGGTGGTGGTTATCAAGAGTAAAAGCATTTTCAAAGAAGTCGTGCGCTGCACTTGTTCTCATCTGACATCTCCTCCCAATATCATTTATTTTTTTTCAGTAGCATCAGGAGCAGATGTAAATGACATCAGTCAAAACATTCTTCTTTTCTGTTATACCCTTTAATGGACAATGTCAGCAGTTGAGCAAAAAGAAGTCGAAGCCAAGATTGAAAAGTTGGCAATCAACAATAATGATGCTGAAACTACCCCTGAGCCAAGTGCCGAAGCAGTAGATGAAGAATCACCAGCAGCAGCCAGTTCTTCCCAAAAGAAGAAGAAAAACAAAAAGAAGAAGAAGAAGTTAGTATCGATTGACGCTTCATACCCAGAAGGTATCTTCCCAGAAGGTGAATGGATGGACTATCCATT
Source organism: Hemisphaericaspora gorwae (assembly GCA_001655765.1). Classification (NCBI taxonomy): domain Eukaryota; kingdom Fungi; phylum Ascomycota; class Pichiomycetes; order Serinales; family Debaryomycetaceae; genus Hemisphaericaspora; species Hemisphaericaspora gorwae. Next base: position 25,885 of record LQMZ01000908.1, read on the forward strand.
AGATGTTAATTCTCATCGTACTACTTCCGAAGAATTACGTTATTTAGATCGTCAACAAAATAATAGATGGGAAGATTTTAGAAAGGGAGCAGAAATACATAGAAGAGTAAGACATAAGGCACAATCATCAATTAAACCAGGGATGGCCATGACGGACATTGCTAATTTGATTGAAGATTCAGTTAGAACATATGCTGGTAATGAACATACTTTGAAAGCTGGAGTAGGGTTCCCAACTGGGTTATCATTAAATCATGTTGCTGCTCATTATACCCCAAATACCGGAGATAAATTAATATTAGCCCAAGATGATATCATGAAGGTGGATATTGGTGTACATGTCAATGGTAGAATTTGTGATTCTGCTTTTACAATGACTTTCAATGAAACTGGGAAATATGATGCTATAATGAACGCAGTTAAAGCAGCTACTAATACTGGTGTCAAAGAATCCGGTATTGATGTTAGATTGAATGATATCGGTGAAGCCATTCAAGAAGTTATGGAATCGTATGAAATGGAAGAAAATGGTAAATTAATCCCAATCAAATGTATTAGAAATCTCAATGGTCATAATATTGGAGAATTTGTCATTCATTCAGGAAAAACTGTCCCTATTGTTCCTAATGGAGACATGACAAAGATGGAAGAAGGTGAAACTTTTGCCATTGAAACTTTCGGATCCACGGGTAATGGTTATGTTCTCCCAGAAGGTGAATGTTCCCATTATGCTATGAATGAAGGTGTTGAAGATTTAAAACCTACATCTGAAAGATCAAGACAACTATTAGATCATATTAAAGCCAACTTTGGTACATTACCTTGGTGTCGTAGATATTTGGAAAGATCAGGCGAAGATAAATACTTATTTGCATTAAATCAATTGGTTAGAGCTGGGATTGTAGAAGAATATCCTCCTCTTCTTGATAAAAGAGGTAGTTACACTGCACAATTTGAACATACTATTTTATTGCATCCACACAGGAAAGAAGTTGTCACTCGTGGTGATGATTATTAGGTTTGTGAATAGTTGTATGTAAATTAATAGATAGGATTTTTGGTGAGTTTCTCCGGTGTAAAGAACAACAACGCTTTTCTCAAAATATCAAACGAATCTGCCGCCAAGACAGTTCACGGGCATTGTTATTCACAAGCATTTGTATTCACAAGCATTTGTATTCACAAGCATATGGTTTTTTCATGCATGTGCGCGACTTCCAGATTGCATTGCTTGTGGCTTGTAGGTCTTGGGTTGTTGGGGAACTTCCAATTAACTTCCCAATTAGGAAATTATATATTTGTCATGTGACTTCTGATCTTTCCAACAATCGTATTAACCTCCTTCTGTAGGGGTGAAAGGAAGCTTAGAACAGAGAGTTAGAATACCTTGGTTCAAATACTGTCTGACAGGGTAGAGATGGGGTAAAGGTAGCCTTTATCTCGCAAACGAAAAATTCTAGTGCCAGAGTGGCTGTGGATCT
>LQMZ01000908.1:43240-70704 GCA_001655765.1 Hemisphaericaspora gorwae
GATTTCAGCAGAGACAAAGAGACAGACAGAAACAGAGAAACAGAAACATAAAGAGTCAAAGAAAGAAGGGAACAGAAACAGAAATAGAAATTAAAGTTATAACAAATTTTAATAAATAATCTTTTTAAAACAACACTAAAGGGAAAGTTTACTATTGCCACTTAACTACCACCATTAGTACCACTACTACTACTTCACTACGAACAGTATACTATACATACACGTATATATATATTTGCTTAGTCTCCCTCGTTTGATCTTTTTGTCTTTTCGTTTTACACGACTTAACACCTCAACAACCCCAACACAATAGAACAGACACACTACTATTTGTTACTTACTACCCTTCCCATTCACTTCATAGTTACCTATACTACTGTTACTACCACTGCTAGTACAATTCTACATTCATTTTCATTGTTTTTGTTTTCATTCATTCATTCACTTTGTTCAGTCGTTCCATTCAATTAGACTAAGCATCTTTTTTTATTGGTTTGTTTCATTCATTGTCATTGTTGCCCTTATATAAGCCCCATAGACCCACCACCACTAGTTCTCATTGATTGCATTTTGTTTGACATCACTTACAACATATTGTTCAACTTTTATCATCCAAAATTTTACCTTTGTTTATTGAAAGCACCAAATTAATTCAAAAAAAGAAGAGTTTTATGACAGATTATTACAACTACTCCCACTACAACTACTCATCTTAACTACTAATACTTTCTCTAACTTCCCTTTTTGTTGGTGCTCACTTTTTAATACACTTCATTCAATTCATTTCAATCATCACATTCGTTTAATACGCTTCTTTTTTGCATATACCATTACCACTCACTAGTAACTACTACCAATACCACCACTACTATTACCACTAACAATACTAGTGCAACTACACAACATGTCATCTTCAGTTACTAATTTATCTACACCAACTTTAAATAAAAGAACTCATAGACATAGAAGATCACAAGCCATATCTGGCGATTTTGATGTAATTGGTTTAGGATTATTTAATTCTCCACCAGTTAATACCAATACATATACTCATCATTTGATTAATAAACCAGCACCAATACCCACAAATGATGGATTCCTTCTGCCAAACCATCAACATCACAGTCATCACAGTCAACATGAAGTGATACAACCAGATCAAGTGCAAGATCAAGATCAACAAGTACAAGATCAACTTGATATAGATAAACATTTCAATTTTGATAATAAACAAGATTTCACAAATGATCCATCTGATCAACAATTTGCATTTCCAAATACTAGTAATACCCCTGATTTAACGAGTTCACAACTCCCACTTGAACATGCATATCCATTAGCACAACCCCCTCCACCATTTATAATCTCATCTCCAAGATCATTACCTAATTCACCATTAGTTGCTTCAAATACAAGAAAATATCATCAATTGCATTCATTAAACTCGCCAATACGGCTTCATCATAGAAGAAGTGCATCTCATAATACTAATAACACTGGCAAATCAATACCAACACCTCCTCCACCACCACGGTTCTTTTTAACTGAAGAAACTACTATGAGTCCAGGAAATATTCCCAATCCAGTCATTGATTTAGATGAAATCTTAAGTGCAAATTTACATATTGATGATTTTAGAACGCATCCATTAGATCAACATCAACAAATTACCAATGGACATAAAAGAACAGAACTGGCTCCAATAATTTCTGCTCATGATGCATTTTTAGGTTCACCATTTGTAAAACAACAACAGCATCTGCACCTGCAACTGCTGTTACCATTGCAACAACAGCAACAGCAGCAGCAGCAACAACCACACCAACAAGCTAGCATCCCATTCTATGCATCACAATTTAATTCCAGTTCAAGTATTTTTCATCAACCTATTAGAGAATCCTTACCTTCAGAAGCAATAGTTGAAGAAGAAACTACGCATTCAATAATCATGGATGAAATTGACCCCGATGGAAACATATTAGAAGTTGAAGAAGAAGAAGATGACGAAGAAGTTGTATCTGAAATAGAAGAGGAAGAAGAACTTGATGAAGGTGGCTCAGGTTCTTTTGTGGATAGCCAAACTTTACCTCCACCATTAATAACAACTACCGCTCACAACTTCTATCAAATTAATTCAGCAAATAGTTCAAGTTCAAGTTTAGCAACTCCGAAAACAATACTTGAAAAAACCTTATCTAATTCATCATCAATTTCATTTTTTGATAACAAACGTTCTGGTGCCAAGGCAAATCGATATCAAAATTTTTATGATCAGTCTAATCGAATTTCAAATGCCATGAAATTATCTTCAAGTACCGATAGTGTGAATTTAATTAGACCTGATAGTTATACAACATCGGGAATAGTAAATACTTCTTCACTAGCAGCAGTAGCCACCGGAAGGGCAACCCCACCATTTGATATTACAGCCACTACTACTACTACCCCAACAAGTCATCCATTATCGCTATCATCGAAATATTTGAATCATTCATGTTCATTGCCAAGTTTGAAAACTAAGAGATCAGTAACTGCACCTCCATCAACCACCGCCGCCACCACTGGTATAGGAGGAATATCACCAGGAGGAATATTTCCTCCTCCATTATCGTATTCTATTCGATTTGGCGAGTTTAGAAGAGTATCTCCATCGTCTTATAATCATGATAGTTTACATTCTTATTATTCCCATTATACGTCGAAGTTGGTTAATGATATAAGTTCAGAAATTCCCACGGCCACCAACGATGGTAGTAGTACGACTAGTGCGACTAGTGCTAGTTCTACTCCGGGAAGATCACCAAGTCATAAGAAAGCCCAACTCCACACCCGGCCGGCGCAGCCCCAGGTACAACAACCGTCACAACAGGGACAGCAAGGACAGCAGCCCCACACGCAATTCAATAATAGTCCAATCAGTTTGACTTCAGATGTATCTTCAACCATGAATGAAACGCTCCATTCCACAGAACAATCATCAATGATATCAAATAATGAAGAAATCACCCCGAGGACAGATACTTCAGGCATGATATCCATCAGGAAGCTCCCCCAGTCCAAATCCCAATCCCAGTCCGACCAATCCCACCAATTCCATCAATCACAACAGCAATCCGAAATACAAAGATTGGAAACTGTGACCCCTCCACCACCACCTACACCTGGTCCTCCAACTATAGTCATAAGCACGCCGAAAATCAACCATAGTCCATTTGAAATGCCCAATGATGAAGATATAGAAATAGTGTCGAATCCAGAAGTCACATTGATAGAAGAAAACCGGACAATTATAGACATTGATTCTATTCTGGAGACGTCGTCACCAATCAAGGAGTCCAGTTCGACACGGTCCTCCTCCAAGTCGTCCTTGAGGAGTGGTGGGCCCAGGAGGATAGTTAGTGTTGCTGAACAACGGATCTTGAGCCAGACTAAAATCCCCGTTTTCAAAAGGAGTGAGAAAAACTTGAGTGCGAGCAGTGCCAGGAGTAGTCCCAAACTGAGTAACGGTACGTGTAATCCCACGAGCCCCAACAAGACTAGTGTGACTATACACAAGGATGATGAGCCCAGGAAGAACGGGATTCAACATATGCATAAACTGGAATATAAGAAAAAGGATGACTCAACTGGGCCACGTCGCACATCAAGGAAAAGTTCATTTGCTTCATCTATTCGATCAACTAGTTCCTGGAGAAGAAAGAAATCATGGGGGATAGGTGGCCCTGAAGATCTGGATGATGTTAGATCGATAAATACTTCCGTTTCATCAATGAGAAGTTTCGGAAGTCGGAAAAGCGTCAATAGGTTAGTCAATTGGTTAAGACAGAGATAAAGCGTATGTATGTATATATATATTTCATTCCCATATAAATTGATTTCCAAATTCATCTAATAAATATCTATTTATATTCTCACAATCCATTTCTTCATTGGTGCCTGATAAACATATAGTTTTCGGGATACCATTACTTAAAATTCGTTTGAGACCTATACTTTCCATCTTGTCAGATATATCTAACCTTTGTACAGTATTATCCCAGGTTAATCTACGTATATACACGTCAGTTTCAATAATGGGGATATATCCCCATATTCGACTGGATACGCTCCCACCCGCACCGTCACCACCACCACCGCCGCTAATCTGACATGATACAGTCATATCCAACATTCGCGACTTGGTTATCTTTTTCCGAACCAAGGTCCCAATTGATAATTTTATCGCGGCTAGATTGATGAGTTGACCGAGGCCCATATCACCACCTATGCCCAACGTGAACTGGGATTGGATCAGGATCCGGCGCGTGAGTTTGACTATGCCCTTCGCGGTGGAATTCTTATCCGCTGCAGGGGTGGTGGAGATGTATGATATGCATGGAGACAACGGGATCAATTGCGGGTGTCTTGTAGATTTGATACTTTCATGTTTGATTTCAAGATATGTAACCATGGTTGCATTTATCCGGTTGACATCAGCGAGAAGGTCATATGGTATTATCGTGGTGTTTGCGTCTGTGATTGTAATTACTGATTTTGTATTATTGATTATTATTTCTTGGATTTGGGGGATGGTGAATGTGGGTAAGGTATGATATGTTATGTTTGTAAGTTGTGGTTCATCTAGATCTATAATGTTTTCGAATTTAGTGTAGTTGTTTTGGTCAGCTAGACAGGATGTGATATATAGTATGAGTAATGTGAGTAGTCTGGTCATTGACTATCGTGTGTATTTGAAATGGATATAGCCAGGCACGCCTTTTGAAGGATACTATCGCCACTGCATATCAAAAAAGTATGTCTACACAATCAGACCCCCCGCAAAGACAAGTTCATTCTGGTTGATATTCCTAGCTACAACCGTTACACCAATCTTTGTAATCATAAAAAAACGTTCATTATCTATATATGACTGTATATGGGTGTACATCGATGATGTAGATGTAATGGGCATCATTGTGGAAGTCATGGATTATCCAGTAGATATAGGAGCAGCATCTTACAACTCCCATTTTTTCAACTCTTCCATATCTTTGTTATAATCAATTAATCCATCGTCACATGAATTAATATTCAACTCATTACATAAAATACATTGATTAACCAAAATATCAATTAATTCCAGTTTATTTATTTTATCTTTAGAATCACGTTTAAAATTTTGATAAATTAATTTAAATTTATAATTTAAATTTGATAATTTAAAATAATATTTCATAAGACAATCATTATGAAATCCATGTTGACAATTGGGGAAAATTATAAAATTTGATTGGGAAAGTAATAATTTATTACATAATTGACATGGTTCTCCAGGTTCGATAATGGTGTGGATCTTACCTTGTTGACTAATCTTAGTTGAATCTCGTAATTGTTGTTTTAATTTGGAAGATATCCGTAATGATTCTTTCATTTCCATTGACAATTGATTGATTTTGGTGTTGTATTGATTTAATGATTTAACGATTTCATCCTTGAAATTATTGATCATGATAGTCTCAGGGAATAATGGGAGTAGGTCCTTTAATCCTAGAACGTTTGTAGTTGTCCCCGTTCCCGTATTGGATAATTGTAATATATATGATAATACTTTATTTAATTTCTTAACTTGGAAAGTTTGTACTTTATCAGGGTTGATGGAATTGACTATGTCATTAGTAATATCCTTGATAGACCCCTGATCTGACCTGGGAAGTATCGACTGATCTTGCACAGTGGGTTCACCCTCTTCATCATCCAGGTCATCAATTATAGGTATACCCACTTTTTTCCCCTTGCATACCCATTCAATTAGATGTTTTGAGAAAGTAAGCCAAAGTTTCTTTCTTGAACTATAACTACTTTCCTCCAATTTAATCCGATTACTAAAATCATCTTCCTCTGCTTTCTCTTCACTTTCATCATGATGGGAAGTTCTCCCCGTAATGTACTCATCATATTTGGTCAAGACATATTCACCCAAATTAATCAATTCATGATCCAATGCCAATTCCAAAGCTTGATCAAATAATTTCAATTCTTGAATTAAGATATAGATCGCTGGTTGATAAATTTCGTTTATGATACATAATCTTAATATAAAATGAATATCATATGATGATTTCTTGGATTCAATTGCATGATTTATAAATTTTATAATTTGTTTATTTATTTGTTGGGATTGTGCCTGGGATTGTCCTTGGCAATGTTTGTATGTTATCAATAATGATAAATAATAATTATTCAATTGTTTACTTTTATATCCCTTTTCATAGATTATTTTACTCAAGAATTGTATAGCATGATTTTCAATAAGGGGGATGGTTGAATTTAATTTACAATAAGTTAAGATTGATGGTAAGAATTTATCATAATCCAATTGACTAGTATCTTGATTATTACCTAATTTTAACCATGTATCAATTGATGCCTTGGGATAGTTTAATAATAAGGTAGTGGAATATTTGTAGATTAGTTGTTGGTTATTCACCTTGGAAGGAGCTGATGCTGACGATACTAAGGATGCTGTTGTAGGAGCTGGAACAGCTGCAGCTGGCGAAGACGCAGATGTGGCAATCGCAGCAGAAACAATAGTCTTCAACGCATTCGACCAATCACCAATATCAATATAATACCGCAAAATAAATTCATAATCTTCAATTAATTGAGCATAATAAATCAATCTATCTTTACAATTCATATCAATCATAATTTCATAAATTATAGACAGATCCAAAATTTTATAATTTGAATTTATAAAATTTTGAAATATTTCATTTAATTCATCCAATCTGTCATGTTGTAGATCATGCTTTAATAAATTCAAATGATTAATTGATCTTAATAATAATTCAATTATCCAACTTGATAAAATAATCATTCTAATTTTATTCCTTTCAATATCTTTTGCGATGGAATATTTAACCATTAAATATTCAATTAATAATCGTTGTGAAATTATAATTAATGATGATGACGCAGAATTATCAACCAAAATTAATTCGGATGATACTGAGACTTTTGAATGGGAAGATATATCTAATAACATTAAGCATATCTTTTCAAATGGTTCTGTCAGTTTTGCCAATATTGTAATCCCTTGCAATTGTAACCTAATATAATCGTCATAAGATTGCTCAGGATAATCGATTCCAAATCCTCCTTTTGTTAATAAATCATAACCTTGTTTAATATATACCAAATCTTTCTTAAAGAAATTATTATCTTGAGTATCAAGACATTTTAATGCTTCATTATATTTCCCCATTTTATAATAATCATACCAAATCAGGATAGATTCATTAGTTATAATAATTTCAAATATTGAATTGTTGGTGTATAACCAAAAAGTATTTGACAGATAATCAGCAATTATATCAATTATATGTTCACCAGGAGATATAAATTGTTTTAATGGTAATTTAATTGGTGATTTGGTTAAAGTTAATTTATTGAATATAATTAAACTATCAAAGTTTGAACTTAATCCAATTAAATGATGATTGGTTAGAATGATATTACATAGGGTTGTATCTGATGGTAAGTTTTCAACTTGTGATAATTGAATTTCTTGATCATTTGAATATAAATCTTGAGAAACTGGATCAAAAAGGAAATAATCTTGATAATTATTTGAAAAGATTAGGTGATTTGACTTGCTCATGTTTAACAGAGTTATATTGGGTGTAGTTGATTGAAATACTTTCAATAATTCATTATATGAAATATCAAAACAATCCCAAGTATATAATGAATTATTTGTAATGATATTAATTTGTGAATTATTATTTGAAAATGTTAAACCTTGTGATTTACCAGGTAATTTATAAACCAACTTTAAATATTTATCATCACGTTTCTTATCTTGAGTAGAAGGATCATGTGATTTGATGAGGGAGAGGTAGATTGAACCATCATTAGTTGTGAGTAGTAGTGTGGTGGTTACAGTATCACCAGAACCAATAGAACCAGTAGCACCAGTGCCACCAGTAATTGTATCAGCAAAGGCAATGTGAGTAAAATGAATCCCTTTAAACTTTGGTAATGGTTTAAACGAACTATATCCATCATACAAGTAATAGTAACTTAAATCATTCAATTGAATGATTAAATGTTTACCATTAGGATGTAACCAACCATTAGATAAGTTGGTATGTTGGGGGCCAACTGGCAATTGAAACTTCTTAACTTGAGATGGATTGGATAAATCTATCTTATAGAGCACATGATTATCCAATAGTAAATACATGTGATCATTGTCTACCAACAACTTCTGTAACTTATGATGTAAATCAAATTGTAAACTTACTGGTTCAATATCAAATGTTGGATATTGTAATGATTGAAAGATTGATTGTTGTTGTTGATCCAATGAGGTTGTTGTAGCTGTGTACGTAGACTCACTTACCACAGGTGAGACCCTGTCGACTCTGTCTCTACCCTTTCCATTCATTGATTACCTTATCCGTCTAGTAAACTAAAAAGGCAATTGGTTGTAAACAAAATTGGTTGTAAGAATTTTGTATGAGAAAAAGTAAAACACGACACAAGTCACATGATGTTTGAGACACGCGGGGAACTTCACGACAATTGATACATCCGAGAATCATCACGTGCTAATTTATCCCTCGTAATTGAAATCCCACTGCCACTTTCCACTTTGGTGGTCTGTCCAGCACCACCAGCACTCACTCAACAGCCCCCCTTTTTTTCACCCATTCCACTTCGCTTCCCTTACCGACACTTCCTTCTGCCCCCCGTCCCAGAGTAATTTACAACGAACAACAACTCAATTGATCGACAAGTACACTTAACTCAATTGAACTTACGGAACAAAAACGATGAACGTTTTAAAATTACAAAAGAAGTTTCCAATTTTGGATCAATCCGATTTATTTAATATAATTGAAGAATTTAGAGCCATTGATTTAGAAGATAAAGGATATGCCGAGAAGAAGGACGTTATTAATTCAATTGCTAAACGAGGTGAATATTCTTATGATCAAGCTAGAGAAACTTTGAAACATGTTGATGTTGACGCTTCTGGTCGTGTTGAATTAGATGATTATGTTGAATTGATGGCGAAATTAAGAGAAAGTACCACCACTCCTCCTCAACAACAACAGCTGTTATCGGTGAATACTGATACTACCACCACCGGTGGCAGCAGTGCTGGTACATCCCCTAGACTTATCAAGAAAACCGCGCCACCAGTTCCAACTTCTAATGCCAAGAACAAAACTTATATTGAAGGTAAAACTTCCGGTACTACCCATACAATCAATGATGAAGAAAGAACTGAATTTACCAGACATATCAACTCGGTACTTTCTGGTGATTCAGATATTGGTGATAGATTACCATTTGATACTGAAACTTTTCAAATGTTTGATGAATGTAGAGATGGATTGGCCTTGTCTAAATTAATTAATGATTCTGTACCTGATACAATTGATACTAGAGTTTTAAATATCCCTAAGGATAAGAGAAAACCATTAAATAATTTCCAAATGTCTGAAAATGCCAATATTGTTATCAATTCAGCTAAGGCAATTGGATGTGTTGTAGTTAATGTTCATTCAGAAGATATAATTGATGGTAAGGAACATTTAATCTTGGGATTAATTTGGCAAATCATTAGAAGAGGATTATTATCAAAAGTTGATATTAAGTATCATCCCGAATTATATCGTTTATTAGAAGATGATGAAACTTTAGAACAATTTTTAAGATTACCACCTGAACAAATTTTATTACGTTGGTTTAATTATCATTTAAAAAATTCCGGTTCCCAAAGAAGAGTTACCAATTTTTCAAAAGATATTAGTGATGGGGAAAATTATACTGTCTTATTACATCAATTACAACCTGAATATTGTGATTTATCCCCCTTGCAAACCAAAGATTTATTAACAAGAGCTGAACAAGTGTTGCATAACGCAGATAAAATTGGATGTAGGAAATATTTAACTCCAAATTCACTTGTTGCTGGTAATCCAAAATTAAATTTAGCATTTGTTGCTCATTTATTCAATACTCATCCAGGTTTAGAACCAATTGAAGAACATGAAAAGGTTGAAATTGAAGAGTTCGATGCTGAAGGTGAAAGAGAAGCTAGAGTTTTCACATTATGGTTAAACTCATTAGATGTTGAACCTCCAGTAGTTTCACTTTTTGAAGATTTAAAAGATGGATTGGTATTATTACAAGCCTATGATAAAGTTTTACCTGGATCAGTATCATTCAAACATATTAATAATAAAAAACCGGGAGCTTCTGAATTATCTAGATTTAAGGCATTGGAAAATACAAATTATTCAGTCGAAATAGGTAAAGTCAATGGATTTTCATTGGTTGGTATTGAAGGGTCAGATATTGTTGATGGTAATAAATTATTAACCTTGGGGTTAGTTTGGCAATTAATGAGACGTAATATTATCAATACATTAAGTGAATTAGGTAAAGGTGCCAATTTATCCGATTCGGATATTTTGAAATGGGCAAATGCTCAGGTTGCTAAAGGCGGTAAAACAAACACGGTTAGATCGTTCAAGGATTCTACTTTATCTAGTGGTGTATACCTTTTAGATGTATTGAATGGTCTTAAACCTGGATATGTTGATTACGATTTAGTTTATGTTGGTGATAACTTATCTGAAGAAGAGCAATATGCTAATGCTAAATTAGCTATTTCAATTGCTAGAAAGTTGGGTGCTTTGATTTGGTTGGTTCCGGAAGATATTAATGAAGTTAGAAGTAGATTGATTTTATCATTTGTTGGTAGTTTAATGGCAGTTGCCGAGGGGTTGTAAGATCAACAGTTGTCAACAGCTGTCAACAGCGATAGCTGTTGATGAGCTAACACAAGCGAATATCACCCTACATGCCATGTTCATGTACTCATTATAACATTTTCACTAACAGTTATCACTGTTAATTAATTAGGAATTCTTTGTATTACGTATCCTTCTTTCAAAAAGTAGAAAGACATTTAAACTGTCCTTATACGGTCCCATTCCCCCTCCATCTATCATACTCTGTGTTATACTCTGTAAGATACATCTGTTGATTATCAATGGCATAGCTTGTATGGGATATAGCCATCCTGCATATAACCTAACCAATAAAACCGAGAGAATTTGAAATTTTCCAATTGTGATTTTTTTCAGTGGCCTCACCAAAAGCTATACAAAGATTACTAGTAGTGACACTGCGGTTGAGACCTAGAACGATAGTATACAAACATTCAAGTATGACTGGGGCAATTCTTCCATTCACAGAAGCCAACTCTAGAAGAGTGGCTTCATTATTCAGAAAGGCAATGAGAACAGCATGGGATCATTCACTTAAATTTGATGCTTATAGAGATGCCACCATTAGGATTAGGGCACAATTTGAAACCAATAGGGACATTAGAGATCCTCAAGAATTAGAACAGGTCATTGCCAAGACTAATGAGAAATTGGCCGAATGGAGACATCCTGATCCTTATATTCCTCCTTGTAGACCAGGTGGTACTAAATATCAAAGAAATATTCCAGTTGAAAGAGGTCCACTTGTGCCTGGAGATTGGTAGTTCCTCCGCCTCCACCTCCTCCACCTCCTCCTCGACCCCACTATGAGAAGAACAATTGGTGTGTATAATACTACAAAAGCAGAGCATACATCGTCATCGTCTATAGGCGTGCTTAACAGTCGATCTATAAGTGCATAGCACATTATGTTTATATAATTATAATGTTACGTTTTTTATTTATTCAGAGTTGTTACATCCCCCCGCGATGTGTAGAAATACTATAGTGTTACAGTAGCTTATCATACTAGCCAGTAGTATCATACTAGGGTGCATTAATAAATAAGTGTATCGGTAGGTTCTTCTGGGTCATTGGCTGGCCCAACCCCGCCCAACTCCTTCATCCAATGTTTATGCAAGATATTCATCGCCTGTGAAGCAGAGGCTGAACCGACTTGATTAGCCATGGTGAAAAATCTTGATATGATGATTCTTTGTTCCCTATCAATACAATTGAACCCGGCTATAATCATTGGCCATTGAACCATAAGTAATAAATATGGAGATGCATGTTCCAGGGCATCTGAGAAATTAGATAAATAGCTTATAAAATATACCAATTTTTCAACATAATATTGAATATTATCATTTTCAATATTGACTTTAAAAAAATTAGTTAAGATTAAAATAATTGATGCTATGATATATGATTGATGAGATACATCTTGCCAACTTATCCAATATCTTTCATGATTAATTCTGATTTCTTCAATTGGTAATCCCAGGATATATTTCGCTTGTCGTAATTCTTCATCATTTATAATCCCCTTGGTATGAATATAAGTCCGTTCAGATTGTTGATAAAATTTACTCAAGACTCTTAAATTCTCCATTTTATCATTAATTATCCCATGATATCGATATTTATTTAATAATTTGAATAAATCTTTAAAATCGGAAAGGGTATCATTCAGATATCCCATCAAGAGATTAAACCCTTGAGGAGTTAATAATCCAAGATCTTTCAATACACTCAATTCATATTCATCCCCCGGGGTGATAATAGTATCTAATTCCCAATCTTCTTGTAACGTGCCCCCTAATTCAGTACTTAATCCCGCTAAAATCTCAATTGAAATAAACCAAAATTTACAAAATACAAATGTCTTAGACACTCTCTGTTGCTTGGTGGAGGATGACAACTTAAGCAAGAGATCCTTGGCACCGTTTAAATGTGGTCTCCATTTCTGCATATTTGTAGCTGACGAAGCAGTAAGCAACAACAAAGTCAACAATGTCGCTTCAATATTTGAATTCAACCCGCCACCCAATTCAACCTGTTTGGTGGCCGGCTCTAACAATTTCAAACATTTACCAAGATATATACAATACGCCCGTTCATCTTCCGCTAATCCACTCTTATTATAACAATGTTTGGCCCCCTCCGCCAATATTGCCGCTAGAAGATACAGTTCCTTAGCAGCGACTTTCAATATGATATCTCGGGCGGGATTACTGGTTCGTTTAGTTATCTCGTCATATGAATCAAACGGGAGGATTATATTGGCGAAATTATTATAAAATTGCTCAAAATATAATGTTTCATGTTTTCGATTAAATCTCATGAAATTTATGGGGATGTTTTTGGTATGTTCATCTTGATCTTGAAATGTATAGGGATATTGGCCAGATATACCCAATTGTATATGTGAACCGTCGCTGGTTGTTGTAGGAGCTGTAGGAGCTGTAGGAGCTGTTGGAGGTTGCTGGCTGTGTGGTTGTTGGCTGTGTGGTTGTTGTAGTTGGAGCAGCATTCGGGGCTGTGACCGTTGTCGTGGCCCTCCCGGGCAACTCCCAATCGGAATAATTTGATATTCCCATGATTTCATTGACTAAATTATTAAGATCAGTAGTTAAGATGCTAAGATCACTATCACTGAACTGATAAACCTCTCCATTGAATAGACTGGGAGTTGTTGTATTGGTAGTGCCATTTATAGGAGGCGTAGAATCATTAACTGACTCGCTTCTCTGTTGGTGGTAAACATCACCTAATGGCTGGGGAGATATTGATGCCAGATAGATATCATTGTTGTCATTATGGACAAGATTTTCAATATGTAATTGAGATCTCTTAGACTTCTCCAGTTCATTGGTACTCGTGCTAGTGCTGGTGCTAGTGCTAGTATCTGGAGTACCAGGATCACCGGTGGTAGCAGCAGTACCAGTCAATTTGATACTCTTGGGTATATCATATTGAATGGGTAAGAAATGAGTCACATTGGATAATGTATCGATTTCTTCCTTTATTGATCTTCTTGAGATTCGTAATACTTTCTCTCCAGGTAATGGATATGAACATGTCTTGTTTAGTCTGATACATATTGAACATGAAGGTTTTTCTTCGGTACATTTGATCTTTCGTCGTTTACATTCACGACATCCTAATCTACTATATGGTCTTCTTCTATTGTGTTGGTGTTGGTGGTTGTGGTGCTGCTCTTCACTATGGAACCTTTGCAACGGCATCGTGGTGAGCTTTTAAAAGAACTATATGGAAAGGAGCAAAGAAGACCCTAACAACACTGGAAGGAATATCACACTTATACCCCAATATTCAAATTACGAATTTCAAATGATGAGAATTAACACTTGAAGGAAATGCTACCATGTGCAACGGAAAAGGCAAAAGAGACAAAAGAATTCTTTTTCTCCCACCAAGAAAATTGCAGCAATTCAATTTTTTTTTTCTTATTTGTACTCCACCGCTGAAGAAAGAACCATCTGTCTTGGCTACAACTTATAGAATATACATTTAGTATTAGGTCAACTGTCTTCCGAAGGGTTACATTGATCAGGGGTTGACAATTCAATAATTATATCATTGGAGTTCGTTAAATTAACTTTCATCGGATCTGACAACCGAAACCAATCATCACTTATGTGAGATCTAATCTTTTTCCCTCCCAGAGTTTCTGTCTTTCGTATCTCCTCATCGTGGTCGTATATGCCACCATAATCTTGGCAAGATCGACGAAGAAACCTATTCTGGTTCGAAAACATTCGTGGCTGTATTCAGGTGTGGGGAATTGTAGATAATGATGGCGCGCGCCTGTGATGTGCTTCCATTTCTCGTATTATAACCCTTGGGTCTTGGTCCCACCATTTGGGAGTTATGCAGTGGCCAAGAAATAATAATCACAAGAAAAAGGTTTATGGTCATTACAAATTGAACTTGTTAGGTCTGCTTTTTTTGGATTTACTCCGAGGATCTTTTCGATAAAGTATTGTGTAATCACAAGAAATTTATGGACTAAGCATCAACCTCTTCTTGATTTTATCTTATTTGGGTTTTCCAGCTAAGCAAAGGATTTAGTAAGTGTATTAGGTATATCTATCACCTTGTCGGTTATAGATAGCCATCTTCGGAAAATGTGTATATAGATACTAGCACTATTCTTGGTTAAAACTGCCAAGGAGATCACATCTTTAAAGAGATAACTAGATATGGTAATCTCCCTTTCTATGGTTAATGTTTACTATTTTTTCTTATAATGGAATTTTAACCAGTTGTAACCAAACTGTTAATATCATATCCACCAGGGTTAAAGGATATAATCTAGCTTAATGGTACGTAGTAATCAATTGTAAAGAGGGTGGTAGCGCACACTTATAAATGATAATAATTGCAAAAGATTACGTAACAACAATAGAATCCAACACGTGTTCCTTACTCTATTTCAAAGAGACATTCTACCAACTGTATCTTCAATGACTAT
This sequence comes from Hemisphaericaspora gorwae, assembly GCA_001655765.1. NCBI lineage: Eukaryota > Fungi > Ascomycota > Pichiomycetes > Serinales > Debaryomycetaceae > Hemisphaericaspora > Hemisphaericaspora gorwae. The sequence continues at coordinate 58,508 of LQMZ01000908.1, forward strand.
CCATATACAACTATAATCATTATGGGGTATAAAGGGATTGAATTTGCCAGTTATCTTGATATCCACGTGATCATATTTCCTCATTGGGCTGTTGATAATAAATTCTTTTTCTCTTCTGTCGCTCTTCACTCTTTCTTGTTCCATCTCATCTCTCTTTGCAAAAAAAAAATTATTGATCAAATATTATTACTATAAATATATAGAGTACACTATATAAACAACACTATATAAACAACATTATACAACAATATGCCTAGATCCAAACGTTCCAAGCTCGTCACTTTAGCTCAGACTGATAAGAAGGGAAAGGAGAACAAGACCCGTATTTTCGATGAGGTTAGATCAGCATTAGATGAATATCAATATGTTTGGATATTACAGTTGGATGATATTAGGACTCCAGTATTACAAGATATTAGATCCGATTGGAATGGATCCAAGCTTTTATTGGGTAAGAGAAGAGTATTACAAAAGGCCCTTGGTGATACTATTGAAGAAGAATATAAGGATAATTTACATAAATTATCAAAATTATGTGATGATGGATTACCAGGTTTATTATTTACTAATGAAACCCCTGAAACTGTTCAATCATATTTTCAAGCTTATACCAAGCAAGATTATACTAGAGCCAAGTCTAAGAGTCCTATAGATTTTGTTATACCTGAAGGGATAGTTTATTCAAGAGGTGGACAAGTCCCAATTGAAGAAGATGTACCAATGTCTCATTCATTAGAAGAAACTTTAAGAAATAAATTGAAGGTCCCAACTAAGATTAAATCAGGTAAGATTACTCTTGCTGAACCTTATGTTGTATGTCAGAAGGGGGATACTTTGGATGTAAGACAAGCATTGTTATTGAAACAATTTGGAGTTGCTGCTTCTGAATTTAAAATTAAGACTATTGCATATTTTGATGGGAAAGATTCTGAAGTTGTTAAAATTGATTAGAGAACCAAAGAAGCTTCCTTGATAGATGTTAAGATATATATGTATATTAATAAAGAAAAAAAGTCATTAACTCCCGTTCATACTCTTACAATTTTTCTCCTACTCTTTCAGTTGAACCGTAACAGGTTTCCTAACTTGTACGAAAAACAATTTGGCACTTCTATCACCGATATTCTTAATTGAATAATCATTATTACTAGGAACTTCAAATGAACAACCTTTGTTCACCACAAATGAAGTATCATTAATAATAATTTCTAATAGTCCTTTTATGACATGAAAAATAAAAATACTATTCCCAGTAGATTTTTTAGATTTATATCCATGATATGGAATTTCAATTATTCCAGTCCCACATACATCACTATTTGAATCAAATAATTTAGCAAGTCTGAAATTATCTTGGTCGTTGCTACTACTGCTACTACTAGGATTACCATTGACAGGTTCAAATTGTTCAAATGTACTTGAAATTGCAATATTTCTAAATATATTCTTGCCATTATCATCTTTCACTTTCACATTTAAAATACCGTTGTCATACCATTGTGATCCAGGTATGCCTGATGAACGAATATATGCATCTCTTTCATGTTTGCCACTACTATACAACAAAGATCTATTCCGACGAGATGATTCACTTGACCGACTTGATCTCGTTCCAGTCCTTTCTTCACCTGGTACGGGATATCCTTTAATCATGGTACTATGCGGAACATTATCACTGGAACGTACTGATAATGAAGCAATTCGTATTCGTTTTGTTTGTCGATGTTGTTTCGATGATGATCCTGAATCCGGTGGTGGTGAGGGTAACGGAGACGGTATTTTTTCATGTGATATATCATTTACTCTTAAACTATGTGATTTGGCATGATGCGGGTTCACTTTCTTTTCTTCAATGGTGGTGGTTGGCATTCCTATAGATAAGAATGATCTACCTAGATTTTTCTGAAGTAATGAATCCTTATGAATTTGTACATCTTGATCAAAAGTATCCAACCCATACTCATCAAAAGAATCAGAATTTGTAGAATTATCTCGTGGTATATTCATGTTTCCACTCGTTGTTTCCGGTAACGGTGATCTTAATGGTGATTTCTTATTTATCTTGCTTGTTATTAGTGTCTTGGGGTCACTGGCACCGGTGCCACTTTTTCCTGATTGTTCCAACGGCGATAGATTGAATGATTTAGTTTCTTCTTCAGTGAACTCAATCTTCCTAGCTACATTATTCAAGACTTTAGACGATGAAGTATCCAGTAGAATGTTCTTTGAAGGTCGTCCCATGTTCACCGGGGCGCCGCTACCAACGACGACACCACCACCACCAACGACACCACTACCGCTACCAACTTTTCCCCTCTTCCTATATGACAATGACCGCGTATCCACCAATGTTCTATTCTCATATGTCGTTGTTGCATCTACCGGTTCTACCGGTTCATTAAAGAAATCATCAATGTCTTCCATATCATATTCATCCTTACGTAAATTCAGTCGTGGTTTAAACCCAGTCTTTCTAGACCGAGAACCGCCTAACCCAAGTATGTCCATCTGTGATAATTATATTTCTATCTCTGTAAGAATATGTTTTCTCTTAACGTGTATACAACCCTCACTCTCTTACTGTTGTTGTTGTTGTTGTTGTTACTGTTGTTGTTGTTGTTTGATTGTTTTGGGGAAGAGTCGCGAAATGTTATTTTTTTGTTTTTGCGTGACTCTCTTCCCTTGGATAACGAGTATTTGTGATATTGAACATTTTGTTAGGGTTTATGGGGCGATGCACAAGTATTCCTTGATAACTTAACTAATTGGTAATGATAATAATAATTTTCCATTTGCTTTTATAGTTTATGTCAGTCACATTCCAATGGTTCAACAAATATCCAAGTTCAAATATAACCACCTTCAACCCGAAACCTGCTGGCATGTATGACACTTGGTTCCGCCATATAAGGTGGAATGGGACAAGAAGGAAAATACGTAACACAGATTCCGATCATGAATTGACATAATTACTACTATATACAGCATATATATACAGCATTAAGGGTATAGCATCTATAAACGGTCAACAAGGATATCATTACAATCATTCAATTTCAATTCATATCCAATAACAATCCCATCAGTATAACTTACATACACGAAATATCTAGGACTCAACGAACCTTCCACGGTTCTATTCCTAATTGATAATCCAGTTATGGTTCTATAACCATGATATCCAAGGGCCAAACTTAATGCATTGGGGAACAAATGTTCTTGTCTCATGCCATATATCCCCCGATATTTACATAATCTCATGATTGAAACTAACCCTTGTTGAGATACTGCTATAAAACATGATAATTCAGGTATGACATGAGTTATTGAAATTCGATTCAGGAATTTTGATTCTTCATTAAATGGTATTGATAAATTGAATAATTTCTTCGTGGCACAATTACAATATAACGTTGGATATTTAAACATTCCTAATTTCTTGCCGGTTGATACAACAAGGAATGTTGGCGATGGTAGTTCATTGGATAATTTATATGTTTCCCCATTCATTGATGTGTGCGGGTGGGAGTGGTTGGGGTGGTGCGAGTGACCATTCTGTTTGATACATCTAACCGTTTGTAATAAATCTTTATGAATTCTTCTATATTCATCATCAGTAGGGGTTAATTTAATCCCTTCAAGTTCTGAAGAAACCATCGATGGTTGATCCAGTAATCCTAAATTTGTAATTTTAATTTCAAAAAATTGCCAATTTGATGCAATACCTAAAAGACTAGTTACTAATGGATCATAATTTAAATTTAGAAGCTTACTTTCATTATTAATCTTTTCAGTTATTTTCAACTCATTAATTCCTAAATCACCAAATACTGCCGCCATGGAATTAACCAGTAAGAAATATTCCCCATTTATTGGTTTAATTGTCCAACAATCTTCATTTAATACACTTCTTGATATAACTTTTGGATGAGAAAATTTACATCTTTGAAATCTCTTAATTCTTAATTCTCTTAATGATTGATCAGCTGGATCAATTCCATTTCTATTCTCCAATTGTTCCATGGTTGGATCAACATAATAAAGTAATTCTGATTTACGATAATATTCAAACTCGTCGTTATCTAATGGACCTTGATATATTTTAAATTTAAAATTAAATATTATGATTTCTCCTGATATAGATGAACATCCAACATTAATCAGATGAATATCTTCATCTAAAAATTCAACATTTATAATTGAAACTTCGGGGATATTATGTAAGATTTGATGTGATTTAACATGATAAAATCGTTCATCTTGTGAATGATAATAAAACAACCCTAAACTTTGAGAATTATCTGATGAAATGATAATATAATGATCAGTATCATATTTATCTTTATAGTGTCTACAATCTATGCCCCATAATGATGCTTCCATTTTAATTTTTAAATTAGGTTTGATTTTCAATCCGGAAAATCGATTATCATCTTGATAAGTCAGATTGGTATCGGTATCGAGATCATGATCATTGGTATCACCACCATCACCATCACCACCACCACCGTCACCACCCCCACCACGACTCTTCTTGGCATATTGGAATTTATCAACATAACTAATGATATTCTCACTGTACCATAATAATAAAGTCCCATCATCACTACATACCGCCAACGTCTCGTTATGATTGAAATCAGCAAATGTAGTCATGAAATTTATAGTATGAGGGAAATATGGCCATGTTGAAATCAATCTATCAGTGCTTGAAGTATAATTTGGTCTTGTATCGAATTTGAGTATTGGTTTCTTACATGGTAAATTCGTTTTATTGTCAAATTCATAAATTATTAATATTGAATTTGATGCTAGAACAAGATAATCATTATAATTGTTGGATATTATCGTGGATAAATTATTCTTATATTTCCTCATATCTTCAATCCCATAAATCTTTTGAATACCTAAATAGTTGAGGATTAATGGATTATAAAATTTATCACCGGGTGATATGGTTAGAATCTTGGATGGATCGGAAATTTCAATTGTAATTGGAGTATCTTCATGTTTAATTCCTACTCCTTGTGTATCATTGTGATACTTTGGTTTGAATTCCCATTTCTCATATGCTTCTTGATTTGATTTTGGAAGGGCTGTTCTTTCATGGGACGTCTCTGCTTTCTCTACTTCCGCTTCCGCTTCAGTATCCCGCTCCTCTTCAATCAGATCCTCTTGTGACGGTTCAGTATCATCATTAACAGAAATATATTCATAATCCTTATCAACCTCTAAATAAGCCCTGCCACCGCCACCACCACCACTGAGATCTTCATGACTTTCAATCGTGGTAATTAAACTTTGTTCTCCAAGAGCAAAGCTTTCTCGTCGAGTATTATAAAACACATCAGAATCTAAATTATCTTCACTATTTCTTCGTAATTCATTAAGTTCATCAGTCTCAACCTCATCATCATCATCATCATCATCATCATCATCATCATCATCATCATCATCATCATCATCACTATAAATAATATCTTCATCACTCATATCAATTTCAACTTCTCCCTCCTGTTCTCCCTCTCCCTGTTGGTCTTCTCCCCAGATTGCATCAACATTTCCAGTACTGTTTCCAGTACTGCTTGCATTACTGCTCGCATTACTGCCGTTTCGAACTATGGATATAATACGTAATGGTTCATCCATTTCCACCTCCCTAACTTCGACATTATCGTTCTCGTCATCATCAACAGCTTCATTTCCATCACCACCACTTGGTCTCCTTCTAACTGCGTCACGTATATTGGATATCGTAGTTGAGATCCGTATGTTACCATCACTGGTTGCTCGACTTCTAATGGTTGTGGTAGTAGTATTTGCACCTAATTCTTCATTGGTATTGCTATCTCTTGGTATTCGTCGTATTCCTCTACTCCTTAAGAACTGTTTGTAATGTTGTTTCAATTGATGATGGTGTTCCATTATTCCTTCAGCCTGTTGGTGTCTGTCTGTCTGTCTGTGTGTGGGTGTCTGTGTCTCTGATTTATGGTAGGCTTATCTGTAAAGCTTATCTCGTGATCAGATTTGATTGTTGAAATCAGGGGAAATTTTTTATTACGCTATGAAACTGCGACACAGTCTTGCGACACAGAAAACTTTTTACGACAATCACTTTGTTCACGCCACACACAAAGATGGTTGGAAACATCAAGAGCACTGGAAGAGCGCAGAAGGATAACACAGGGTGCAGTATACTTCAGTAGACGACAACCGAGTATATAACAGTATAAGGAGAACGTAACAGCACGAGCAAACAACAACAACAACAACAACAGCCATGGGAGAAGGTCAACATCATGCGGATTATTCCAACATCCAATCAGGTTCATTAACCAAACAAGAAACATTACAACATATACTTGATTCATATGAAGCATTATCATATGACACGACTAATTGGGTTGCCAATTTATCCAATTGTTCATCATTATTATGGCATGCTTATCATTCGTTAAATGTCCCAGTTAATTGGACTGGATTCTATGTTAGATCTAATGATGAAGAATTAATCTTGGGTCCATTCCAGGGGAAAGTTGCTTGTCAAATTATTAAGTTTGGTAATGGAGTTTGTGGTACTGCTGCCTCAAGTCAACAATCTCAAGTGGTTAGGAATGTTGAAGAGTTCCCGGGGCATATTGCATGTGATGGTGAAACTAAGAGTGAAATTGTTGTGCCTATTATTAAAGATGGACAAACTATTGGTGTATTGGATTTAGATTGTTTAACTTTGAATGGATTTGATGAAATTGATCAAGAATTCTTGGAGAAGTTATGTCAGTTGATTAGTAACACTTGTGATTGGTCTAAGTTGTAGAACTTAGTTAATAGAGATATAAAGATATTTATACATGTATTAAATAGAATATATATATATACATATATGTAACAAAATAAGAATAATAAAAAGAACTGCCATATACAAACTGAGACAAATTCAATAACAATGACAACAACATTGCGGGAGAGAGTATTAAGATAAAAGGAATTTTTGTATCATAAGTCATACCAAAACAGATATAAAAAAAAAGGCAATGAAACATTAAACAAACATGGGAAAAGGAATTCTAATAATTAGTTTGGCGGGCGAGCGAGGATCCCGGGCGATGGGCGGTGGGCTGAGCACATGGGAAGGTAGTAGTAACTACTAGTGAATCACTCATTCTTTTCAGCTTCTGCTCTTCTTTGTTCTTCTCTTTCCAAATTATGATATAATAATCCCTTGGCCTTTTCAACAGCATGAGAAGTTCCAGTGATGGTAAAGATTCTTTCTGATTTACCTTCAACTTCTTCGGAAATTCCAATAGTTGCACCACTTATCTTTCTAACTCCTTGAATTCTTGAACCATTCTTACCAATTAATGCGCCTACAATATCATTTGGAAATGAAATTGATGCAGTGGTGGTGGCACCAGCTCCACCAGTACCTCCAGTGGAAGCACCCGCAGCAGCATCACCGGATCCAGTTTCAGATGTACCGTGAGAAGATCTTCTTCTTCCACCACTGCCACCGGCACCATTCGATGATCCACCACCATTTGTATATGAATGACCTCTTGGAACATAATAATTAGTATTTACAATCGATGAAAAATCTTCAATGAGACATCTTGAAATAATTCTTAATGAATCATATAAATCATCAACAGTACCTTGTAATTCAACCAATCTTTCATTTGAACCAGGTAAAAATGATTTTGAAGCAATCATGGAAATATTATATTTACTTTGAATTTGTTGAATTCTAATACCTCTTGAACCAATCAATGTACCCATTTGACTATTTGGAACTAGTAATCTTAAAATAGTAGTTTCACTTTCAATACATTGAGTAGCAGATAATTGTTTTAATGGGAAGAAATTATAAGTTTCAATAGTTGAATTACATAATGCTTGAGCAAAATAACTTAATGCTTTAGCACAATTATCTAATTTACCAGATACGGTTAAAATACGTTCATGAGATCCTGGTTGTAATCGAGAAATACCGGCCTTAGTATTGGTTTCTACTCGAATTGAATCAATCACTTGTCCATTTTGACCAATTAAACATCCAGCTTCCTTGGCGGATACTAAAACTCGGAAATTTATTAATGCATCTACATTTGATTTATCATGTAATGAAGGCAATGTAGTTGATTGATCCGAACTGGTGTTTGAGCTTGAAGTGGTGCTGGCATTAGGATCCTTCTCTGATGATTCATTGGATGGGTCTTCTATTTGAGCATCCTGGTGTTGTTCATCTTGTTGTTGCTTATCTTGGGATTCTTCTTGTTTGTCTTGGGGTTTTTGTTCTGGTTGTTGTTCCGGTTGTTGTTGTTCCGATTGTTCTGGTTGTTGTTGTTCTGCTTGTTCTGGTTGTTGTTGTTGGTCGTTTGTGTGTTGTTTTGATTCTTCAGAAGCGAAATTGGTGTCAAATAATGATTCAGTCATGATTAATTGGTTGTTGTTTATACTGTGTTAGTTGTATCAAATGAGGTAGATTCGGAGGGGGGGGAGGGCGATGGGATGAGAATTGGGTCGAGTGCGTGGGACGTGGGGGGAGGGAAGGGATAGATTGGGTTGTAAGGATGTAACAGGAAGTAGTAGTGGTGGTTAAGGGGGGGAGTGGGCAATTGGATTGATTGATTGATTGATCAGTTGGATGAATTGCGTTTAAGTCTAACTCTCTGTCTGTCTGTCTGTTTGTCAGGGTTAAAGTGCTTGTTCAATAATTTTCGACTATTTTTTTGTCTTCTTTGTCCGTTTCTGTCTTTTTTGTCTATTTTGTCTTTTTTGTCTGCCATAAAAAAAAATTCTCTCCCTTTTTTTCCACTTATTGTTTTTAATTAGACATTTAAAATTTTAGTAGTAACAAGTTGTGTATCAACCAATGGGTTTATATGCAGGTAGTTGGATGCTACCAAGTGTTGAGTTGTTTTAATTGTGTTTGCAACAAAACAAAAGAATCAGTTACAAAACTATCTCAATTGATCTTGTGGTGGAATTGCAGCCTTTTTCTTTTCTACGTCTGTTTGAGCTAGCAACCATGATCGAATGATCTGAAGAGTTATCCAACGTATTAGACCTTTCTACTTTCCATTTTTTTCTGAATTGTGATAATGAAGATCTCGGTCACTTTAGTTGAATAAAATGTATGTTTTTGCCCTGAAAAAGATCACAATGGACAATCAGCTGATGTTCGAACGTACAATTTCAAGACAACTGGTACACTTTCAAGACAACTGACAGTTTGGTTATTACTATAATGGGAATTCTCATGGTGTCGATGGGATAGAGAACGTCGTTATGGGACGATTATCCAAAGGGAATCTATAAACGGGTATCATAACCTATAGGGTAAAAAAAATAAAAAGGGTTGCAAACGTATCTAGATAAGGTATGCAGTTGTCAAGAGATATACTAGAAAATAAAGTTACAAGAGCCTGTATAGCAACTTTAGCGGTAAGCCTTATTCAAAGCCATTTCAACTACGGTTACTGGCTCCCTTTTACTATTGTTTAAAAAAACATTTAATTGAACTAATTGTTGGAAAGTACAACTTATAAAATTGTCTTGGGTAACTGTTTTAAAACAAGATTTAGATAAAAGAAAGGGGTACCCATTGGACTACCCCTTCTATACTGAAAACTAAAGTACTGCCACTCAATAGTAAGTCGATTAGTAGTATTTTGATACTTTTACCGATATAACTTTGATAAGGTGAGGGGGGAGGAAAATGGATTTAACAGACTAAATTCTATTAGCTTGAGGAGGTCAATGGGTGTTCATACAATGGGAACACAAAAGGCTAAACTTTGAAAGGCTTTGCCGGTTAAAATTTATTAATACAATGATAATTATCATTGGTAATAATCACCGAGATTATAAATATGGCTACTTATAAAAAAAATGAATGACAGGTTTTTCAACAAATTTCATTGCAAAAACCTACTTTTATTCCCTTTTCTTTTCATATACTATGTGAACATCACTTTAATGAAAACGTTTACGACTCACTCCCCCCTCTCAGCCAACTCTTATTTCCTGTTTCATGTCGAAGTAATTTCAAGATTGCTTTGCGTAATTAAAAATATATCATTTGATCTAAACCGTTTTCCCCATGGGAAACTCCCTCGCTACCCCCCACATTATCAAGTTTCACAAAACAACTTTTGAATATTGCCCAGGGTAAGTTACCTCTTATCGAACCAAGTTCGATGTCGTTTCTTTTTCCTTGATAATACTCTTTGTTCCCTTCCAATCCGTGATCATTTTCCCACCTTTCCGTGAATCTGGTCGGGTCCGATATTCTTTAAGGGTCATTCGGATCAAATTTCACTTCGTAAATAAAATGATGTAATTGTTGCTCCACCTTTTGTGTGGATTTCTCCCATTTTTCAACTCTGCAAACACCTTATTAACTATTTTTAGACAGTTTGTTCTAAATTGATGATAACGAATAAATATAGAAAAAGACAAAACTAACTATATAGAAAATAAAAAACACAATCTAACTAAGCAAATGCAAACTTTAACGGTAGGACGAACGTTGTCATCTCGTCTATGACATCGGCGGAAGGGGGCGGGAATAAAGATTTATAAGACACCAATATAATCTTTAGCATTAATAGTAGTATAACTACTTCTTCTAAATCTTGTAGGAAGACCATTCTCCAGTACTTCATTTGTAGTTCTAATTGATCTTGAATTACTTTCACTAGTTCGTATAGGTTGTAAAATATCAGTTTCTTGATTTTCGTCAACTTCAGTTGGTTCTTCATCTTCAATATTAGATAAATCTTCATGATTTATCATTTCTGCAAATGAATAAAATTCAATAGTTGGAGAATCTATATCATATTCATGGGATTTATTTCGTGAATGTTTGGTTGTTCCGGCAAAACTTAATGATCGTCTAGATAATTTTGATGCAACGGGCGGGAAATGCAGTTGATTAAACGATTTATGTGATGTACTTGCCCTTGTGGTGATTGGTAATGGCATACTTTGATGATGATGAATATGTAACATCGAAGGTACAGCAGCACTTGTAGATAATGACGATGACATTCTTGTTCTATGAGAATTATCTAATGTAGAAAGTAAGGTTTGTGATATGATACTTCTTGATCTTGGACGTAATTCACGAATTGGTTCAGGTGGAGCACTGATAGCTTCAGCTCCAGCTCCAGCAGAAACAGATCCAGAAGCAGCACCTCCTGGAGCCAGGGTCAATGGTTGCAGAAGTTGTTGCGGTTGGAAATAACTTTGCAGAGGTTGCAGGGGCAGCAATGGAATAGTTTGTGATAATGGAGAATGAACTTCATTATTCTCCATAGATTGATCTGAAGAAACATCAACATCAATATCACCTTCGTCATCACAAAAACAATTCAATTTAACTTGTTCTAATTTTATTTCTGGATTAGTTAAAATTTCCGTCGTCGTATCTAAAATTGGACTGGTATAATTTTCCAAATTATAATGAGATGGAGTTTCTGGATTAGTTAAGAATGTCTTGCCACTATTTTCTAACGATCGTTCAAAGATATCACTTGATGAAGAAGTGGTTGACATGATTGAATTACTCATACTTGCTGGAGTACAACGTGTATTCACTGGTGAAAGAGTTAATTTGTTCAATGTCTTTTTAACAAATTTATGAAATTTCATATCATTATCTGTATGATGATGATGTTGTTGTTCAAGTTGGTGGTGATGGTGTTGTTCGTGATGGTGTTGCAGTTCAGGTTGTTCATCAGTTGATTTACGAACATGATGAATACGAGGACGATGAAGTCTTCTACGATGCCTTACTTGATTAGTATCTTCACCCGAAGAAGAACTCGACATCAGACTATCTTCTATTGTGAATCTGGCACCTTCCGCCGGACCACGAAGTAGTTGTGGCGGGTCATTCTGGTTTGTGTTCAGATGCCTATGAGTAAAATGATGTAATACATTCAGCTTTTCAGTATTAATCTCAGTCATTGAAAGGTTTATATGGGAAATCCTTGTGTTGTAACTTCTTAGAATTGTACTTTGTTAATCATTCAATTATGGGGGGGGTTGAGGATTATGTGATCTATTGTTAAGGGGTGGTAATTGCAACAAAGGAATGGAATATTGTGAATTTATGCAAACAAATATTAATTTCTAATTTCTAATAGCTCCCAAAAAAAAAAAATTAAACTATAATAAAGAAAAAATTGATA